>RQTK01000127.1:143698-154188 GCA_003991915.1 Elysia chlorotica | reverse complement strand
CTCTCTCTCTCTCTCTTCTCTCTCTCCCTCTCTCTCTCTCTCTCTCTCTCTCTCTCTCTCTCTCTCTCTCTCTTTACGCTTTTTCTTGGTCCCTCACTTAAAACTATCCTTATCTGTAGGAACGAAAATCAACAAAAACTTCGGAAATTTTGTTTTCATAAAGTACAGTATGGATGTCAGTACATGTACCATAATGATATCAGTAGCACTGACAGTTACAAGAGAACAAAATATGGCAAGCACACACATTTCAGAGTACAGTATGTTCATTCATTATTAAGTTCAATGAAACAAGTTCTCTCTCTCTCTCTCTCTCTCTCTCTCTCTCTCTCTCTCTCTCTCTCTCTCTCTCTCTCTCTCTCTCTCTTCTTCTTCTTCTTCTTCTTCTTCTTCTTCTTTAATTCACTCTCTGTTCTTGTTATGTTTTTCCTCGCTCCTTCTTCATGTCTGTTAACATTTTCACTCATATTATTTTGTCCCCTACCCCTCCCCCAGCCCCCTTTCCCCTCTCTCTCCCTTTCTCTCTCACTGTTATTTTCTTTGCATCAGACTACTCTTCCACTATTATTCCAGTTCCACTGGCAGGCTGTTGCAGGGACCGCCGGTCTGCCATTTGGGATTCCTGGTTGGGTCTCCGGCTCTCCTAGCACAAAGAGATAGAGCGAATAGCCAGGCCCTGGTCTGCTGTTCGATCCAACCGTATCGATTTTGTCAGCCACTCCTGGCGGATGGTGGTAATGGTGGCTGCCGCTCGAGGTGTGCGTGGTTGGGGGAGGGGAGAGACGGTGGCCCGTGGACGGACGCCCCTGAATTGGGGATCCAAGCCAAATCCAGAGGCTGTGGGCTTTGCGGCGTAGTGAGGGGGGAAAAAAGAACAAAAAAAAAAAAAAAAAAGGACACGAAACACGGCTGAAGTTAAAAAAAAAAAGGATAAACGATAAACGACAGGGTGGGCTATTTGATGGGGTTAAGAGAAACACACAGGAAAAGAAGAAGTTATAATTAAAAAACGAAATTAAAAAATAAAACGTACACAAAGCAACGACAGATATTAAAAAAAAAAAAGGATAAACGATAAACGACAGGGTGGGCTATTTGATGGGGTTAAGAGAAACACACAGGAAAAGAAGAAGTTATAATTAAAAAACGAAATTAAAAAATAAAACGTACACAAAGCAACGACAGATATAAAGATAAAAGGTAAATGGAAAATTCAAAAGAAAGACAGTGGTAGAAAAAAAAAGAGCCAGAGGTTTAGAAGTTTATTCTAATACTTGGAGAGAAAAACAAAAGAAAAAAAAACTGAGAGAGGAATAGAAAGACAGAGAGACAGACAGACAGAGAAACAGACACAGACCCAGAGAGACACATACACGTTAGAGAGAGAGAGAGAGAGAGAGAGAGAGAGAGAGAGAGAGAGAGAGAGAGAGAAGAGAGAGAGAGAGAGAGAGAGAGAGAGAGAGAGAGAGAGAGAGAGAGAGAGAGAGAGAGAGATGCGGGCAGGCGGATAGGCATACCGAGGCAAATGCGCAGATACAATCAGAAACACATACTCACTCTCTCTCTCTCTCTCTCTCTCTCTCTCTCTCTCTCACACACACACACACACACAGATAGACAGACATAAGCATAGGATAGTTTTCGTGTGGTGACATAAAGGAAGAAGAAGTTGGGAAAGGGGAATATAGAGACAGATATGGTGAGAGAGGGAGAGTTAAAGACAGAGATATATAGAGACAGCATGACTATTGCGTTACCATAATTATAAGGACATAGGGAAAAGGAAAAGGCAAATAATTTAGATTATGTGAATATTAATGTACGGTCATGAGTGTAATTTGTTATCCAGGACGAACGAACTGTATAGGCTATGGTTGATTGGTTTGTTAACATCCAATGCTAGCAACTAGGCTCTATCGCGGACGGGTCCCGAGACCAATGTCAAAAATTCACTTCTTGTTTATCGCTTTCTAGGTTCTCGTGGAGAGTCATATACGACGACGTAAGCTCAGAACGGAGTGCTCGGGAATGGGTTGAACACATTATACTTACACCCAACCAAGACGGTCTGATCGACGGTCGAGCTGGCAACCTACAGATCAGAAGCCGCGCGCTCTACCATTGAACCAGCTGGTCGTCCTACTACAATTTACCTTTCTACTCAATTTTTAGTGAGTGCAACAAAAAAAGGCGACCGATTAATATTGCCCTGACATTCAGCAGTTTGCCATGGAGGAATTTCGATTGAAAATTAACGCAAAACGAGAATTCGAGGCTTCTAATATACCAATGCAACGACTGTGCTGATTGTTTATGGATGTGTCACCCAAGGATTGTAAATGAGCAATGTTTGGAAACAGTGCGCGTTAGGGGATCAGTGACAAGTCCTCAGGGTTCTTCACAGCTTCTTTCCTAGAAGAGAATAAAGAGAGATCGAGAAAGGCTGTAGGGAACCTCGCGGGGTAATTATAAGTTTGAGGCAAATGATCACCGACATGCTTAGAGATAATTAGGGCGTCGCCACTCGTCAGTTTCTTTTTTTTAAATTCATCACTTATGCCCGCTGGGCTAAAAAGATGATAATAATTAATATTATTAGCAACAAAGTACTACTGTTACACAGTTGGTTTTTTACATAATTCTTTTTAGGCTCCACGATGTGGAAATGTGGGTGGATTGGAGCCACATGTAGGATCAACACCTGTGTCATCAGTGTGTCATCAGAACAAAAATCTTTTTCTTTTTATTGGCCAATATAGTTCAATTGTCTAATGTGACCGGCTGAGACAAGAGTCATGGCATCTCCACACTATCTCGTGTGTTGCAGCACATAAAATTGTCAGACGACAGTCTTGAGGTCCGTCCACAATATAGTCTATATAGTGCTGATGTTGGGCGTTAAACCAACTCAACTCAGATCTAGTTCAAATTATACCTGTGTAACAGTAATAACAGTAACACAGCTTCATGAGAATTGCCTGCATGAGTCGCTTAGTAAGTCATCAGGTAATGACGTAATATTTGACTAGCAGCACTAAGCGACTGCCTCAGGGTCCAGTCATGGTAGATTCTCAGGTGAAAATGTAAACAAAGATCGAGGCAACCAAGAGGGTGGGGTAGGGTTGTGCAGGATGGGCACAGTCTATCGTGAAAATGAGAAATGGACGTGGTGACTGTGGTAAACAAAGACAAGGGTGGAAGAGCTTGCTCAATGTTACTGTGTTAGGGCCACTGCTAATCTTTCTTACCTTAGTTTGTGTCAGAAAGATTCAAATCGGATCCGGTTATGCGCAGTTAAAGATTGAGATAAAATAAGGAGAGGGAGAAGGAGCGTGAGAGAGAGAGAGAGAGAGAGAGAGAGAGAGAGAGAGAGAGAGAGAGAGAGGATGGGGTGGGGAGGCGAAGAAAGGAAAAAAGGGGGCGGGGTGGGGAGGCGAAGAAAGGAAAAAAAGGGGGCGCGGTGGAGAGGCGAATAAGGAAAAACTAAAGGGAGCGGGGTGGGGTGGACGAATTTGGATTAATAATTAATTGGAAATGAGGAAAAAGGGGGGTGGGGCAATTTACTTTTTCGAAGGGCGCAATGGGCTGAACGAAAGATTCGAAAATGGCAAACAGAAAGTGTGTCACAGCGCGCCATTTGGTGAGAACTAGAACTGGATATTGGATAGGGGTGTTATTCATTATTTGAATAGATTATGTTCTATGGTATACATAGGTCTAATCGCCCCCGACCCCCTTGTCTCCCATATGCCTGTGCATACCAAAGCCACGTCTCCATTTTCCTGTCTGTCTGTCTCTCACATCTCTCTTCGTGTCTCTGTCTCTATCTCTCACCCTCTCTCTTTTTCGCATTTTCTCTCTCTCTCCCTCTCTCTCTCTCGATCTCTTGTCTATTTCTTACTCATTTTGTCTTCACCTAATTAGAAAAAAGACTTGTATTATTGGGGGGAAAAGCCAAAAACTCGCCAATGGCACTCAGAATCAGATGTAGGCGCGGCCTAATTTGACCAAAATTGATTTCTTGTCTGACTCATCGAAAAAGCCTATTGCTAGCGCTAGATCTTTAACAACGTCATTGTTTTACATTTCCTATAATTTCATTTTCTTTACCCCGACTCTGTGGTTTTGAAATATTATTATTAAATATAATGATTACGCATCAAATCAGTCAAATTGTATTTACTGTTAGAGAAAATATTATTTTCCTTCGCTTCTCAGTTTTGTTTCTGAAAGATTTATTTGTCAAGTTAAAGCCTAGGAGAATGATTTTGTAGCAAAAATCATTTATAATACAAGTTAAGAACCCACGAAAGTCGTGGGAATTGTTGGATGGACAAAGCTGAAGGATTAATGATAATTAGAACTGTGCTAAAACTCAAAATTATCTATATCTTTAAGAATTTAAATTGCTTTCACGAAGAGAATGATGCACCAACTCTCTAATACACTCTTAATAAATCGTTATACACTTGTTTCCCTCTTCTTGTCGTTTGGTTGATGCATGAGTATTTGTAATCTTTTGCTTGGACAAGTCATAGAAAACGGACCCACGCGCTGCTAATTGTTTTATAGGCCATTGAGTTTCTTAAAATAGGCCTAGTTTTATCTCCTGAATTTACAATATTAATTAGGCATTCTAACGAAATGGTACATTGTGCGTGTTAAAATTGCGCGCTTTAAAAAATCAATATTTATTATACGGGAACCGATAGATAGATAGATAGATAGATAGATAGATAGATAGATAGATAGATAGATAGATAGATAGATAGATAGATAGATAGATAGATAGATAGATAGATAGATAGATAGATAGATAGATAGAGAGGGATACTGAGAGGGTGCAGGGAGACGGACCATTGGGAGTTTGGTAAGGGAAAGGGACGAGGAGAAAAGGGGGGGGGGGGGTGTTGCAGTTTAAAGCACAGTCAACAAAAGCTTTGGTGCAAATACTGATGGAAGATTGATGATGACGTTCTAATGCAACGAAAATTCACACCGCATCAACTATACAGACCTATTAAAAAAAATGAAAATAAGAAAGAAGCATCACTAAATACGGGTACACAAACCATGGCGAAATAATAATCGCTCATCTATCTTTCCTCTGTCAACACCCAAACAATGTTACTAAACATGTTCAAGGTTAAAAAGCGATGCAAGTTATAGTGACTGATGTAGACAGATGGCACTGTACTATCAGTGATTCACTGGACTAGTTCTGCTCCGCATTTGCTGCGCCACTTTAATTTTGTGCTTACTTAATCATTATGATCTGAGACTGAATAGGTTCAAATAATATCCATGAGTAATGTCCCTGCTGTTATCTAACCAGTGTGAGAACAAAAGGGGACATGCCACATAGCTCTTGCCACTTGCACCAGACCATCATCTGTTACATGAACTAGTCAGAGGTATTACCGACACCAATTAAAACATGATTATTTGTCCCATCATTATTATTTGTGCGCGAACCAATGTTGCTGTTATTGGGAGTAGCAAATTTTGTCAACCTTTCTCGTATTTATTCACCCGTCGATTTTTGGGCTTCAGTCTACGAGCCAATACGACATTGCTAATCCATGCTTTCAATCTATTCTTGAAAAGAAAAAAAAAAAAACATTGACCAAAGAAGAACGCCAAAAAAGGATCGATCTTTTCTATGTAGGCTACTCGTACGCGTGCACTTCAATTTTTATGTAACTAGTACCCATAGCTTTTCAAACATGTTAAATATTGTGTTGTCTACTTCACTTTTTAAAAATATTTTTGACTTTGTGTTGTTGTTTTTGGGCCGTAAGTCAATGATCTAGCGCCAGAAGTAGAAAAAAATGTAAAAGAATGATAAATAAATCCAGGTGCACATTCAAATTCACATCCACCTAAATCCCGACACAAGAGAGTTAAGCAAACATCGATAGTATGTAGAAATCGCACAGACAGCCATGCCTTCATGATGATTCATATCATTTCACGCCCCATAAGAATGTTTCTTCAAACGGCCCAGTCGGAGTACTCTGTCACAGTGTCACACTCGGTGGTGCAAAATTTTACATTACGACCTGTGCAATCGTCACAGCAAACTCTCGCATACATGCTGGTGTTTTTGTGAATCAGCTGATAGATATAAATTGAAAGAACACTATGCCTTGCAATAAAGGGCCTTCCTCCATCAAAGAATCGCATAAACAAAGAGTGAAAGAGAAAGCAAATAAATGATACATGTACATGTACTAATAAATAGATGATATTAAAAAAAAAAACAGTAAGAGAGAAAGATAGAGAGAGAGACAGAGACAGACAGAGAGAGAGACAGAGAGAGAGAGAGAGAGAGAGAGAGAGAAAGAGTAAAGACAAAGACTAAGAGAGAGAGAGAGAGAGAGAGGGGGGGGGGGGGGGGCAGAGAAACAGTCAAACAGATAGACAGACATACACACAGACACAGAGACCAAGAGAAAAAGATATAGATATATAATTTTATTTATTACATATCATTATATCGATAGATAGAAAAACAGCTACAGAGATTGAGAAAGAGAGAGAGAGAGAGAGAGAGAGAGATTGAGAAAGAGAGAGAGAGAGAGAGAGAGAGAGAGAGAGAGAGAGAGATGAAGCAGGTACAAATGTACCGGATTGTTCCCATACAAAGAGATACGTTTTCACTTGCTGTAGCTGTAATTGGGGCGGCAGGTTTTGCACAACCTAAACATAAAACAAACATTTTTTTTATTTTTTTATTTTGTCTCTTACCATTTTGATATTTCCACCAATTTGGCTATAGTCGAAACAGTTTATAGACATCTGTTTATACGTTTGAACATTATTGTATAAGTTGCAACTTCAACCTGAAAAATCAAACTGCAATGTACTAAAATTTCCTAAAATCTTTGATGTATTTGAAATACTTCCTGGACAAATATAATAATTTTTACAAATAATATGGTTTCAAAGTGTGATCTATCTACCTGCCTGTCTGTCTGTATGTCTATCTTCAGACACAGGCATTTACAAGAGGAAAAAAAAACCCGAATGTCGAAATAACATAAGGGAATGCTATAGCATGCAGAGAATTTTTAAATTAGGAAGGCTTGCAAAAAGAAAATATAGCTTCGTGTATGGGATTTCAAATTAAATGGTAATACAACCCTTTTGATAGAACAGTAAAGAACACAGTTAACTAGATGGGCCAAGAACATAGAGCAGTAGTGCATACACGGAGAACAGGAACATAGAACAGTAGTACATAATTGCATATATGACTGTACAACAGTTATAACATAAGGGAATGCATAGCATGCAGAGAATTTTTAAATTAGGAAGGCTTGCAAAAAGAAAATATAGCTTCGTGTATGGGATTTCAAATTAAATGGTAATACAACCCTTTTCATAGAACAGTAAAGAACACAGTTATCTAGATGGGCCAAGAACATAGAGCAGTAGTGCATACACGGAGAACAGGAACATAGAACAGTAGTACATAATTGCACATGACTGTACAACAGTGCCATTGAAGTTAGAACAAACATGTAAAACAGCACCATTGATTTTGAACATTAGCACATACATGTAAAGCAGCATCATTGAAGTTATAACAGTAGCACATGGTGACATAGGCCTACATGTAAAACAGCACCATTGAAATTAGAACACTAGAGCATACATGTAAAAGTGTGCCATTTTAGTTAGAACAGTAGTGCATACATGTAAAACAACACCATTGAACTTAGAACAGTAGTGTATAGATGTAAAACAACACCATTGAAGTTAGAATAGTAGTACATAGATGTAAAACAGGACCATTGAAGTTAGAATAGTAGTGCATAGATGTAAAACAGGACCATTAAAATTAGAATAGTAGTGCATACATGTAAAACTGGGCGATTGAAGTTAAAACAGTAGTGCATACATGTATAACAACACCATTGAATTAGAATAGTAGTGCATACATGTAAAACAACACCATTGAATTAGAATAGTAGTGCATACATGTAAAACTGGGCGATTGAAGTTAAAACAGTAGTGCATACATGTAAAACAACACCATTGAATTAGAACATTAGAGCACACAATCATGTAAAAGTGACGTTAGAACAGTAGTGCATGTAAAACAGCACCATTGAAGTTAGAACAGTAGTGCAAGTAAAACAGCACCATTGAAGTTAGAACAGTAGTACATGCAAAACAGTGCCATTGAAGTAGTG
Source organism: Elysia chlorotica (assembly GCA_003991915.1). Classification (NCBI taxonomy): domain Eukaryota; kingdom Metazoa; phylum Mollusca; class Gastropoda; family Plakobranchidae; genus Elysia; species Elysia chlorotica. The sequence continues at coordinate 145,987 of RQTK01000127.1, read as the reverse complement.
CATACATGTATTGATGTAATACAGCACCATTGAAGTTAGAACAGTAGTACACATGTACAAGTCATGCTCTTGGTCAGGAACATGAAACCCCTAAGCCGGGGAGGCGCTGGCTACCCTGGAGGTTATTTTGACCTCTGCGGCCAGTGGCGCAATGACCTAGGCTGTCACTGCAGCTTTCAACAGGCCCGTGCAAGCTTGGCCTCCTCTACAGAGCTACAGCGCAATGTTGCGTCATCGTTAGCCGGCTCCTGCCGCCAGCAACGCCAGGACCTTTAGGACTTTGCGATAACGGACCCTAGCAAGAACGAAGACGATAGGTAAAAGAATCTGCACCGGCGTTCCATCACAGCTCTACCCTTGACTTACGGAGCCAATGAGCATCAGGAAAAAAACCGAAACCGTGCCTGAGAGTCGTGGTAATGTAATTCGTTATAGTCGTATGGATGGCAAAGCTTGTAATTTCCCCCATCCAAAGGGCGACCGATGAAACCATTCAGCAGGCCTGTGGAATGGTAGCTCTTATTCAATCCTTGAACTTGGGCATAATGTCGGGTGAAAAAGGAGGGGGGGGGGTGGTATCTAGGATTGCTGGGTGTAAAATAATGCAACCTTGTAACTTGACCAAATGCAAAAGAGGCAATTATCAGAACATGGATCACATAGAGTGCTTTCGATTATAGACTTTATAAATTAATGTGGTAGTATTACAACTCTTATACCCTCTGATTTTAAATAATGCGCTGAATTGTACATTTGGTTTTTTTGTTCAAAGAGAATATAAAAAATCAATACGGTACCCAATCGGTGTTTGATTGATGTGGTAACGTAAACCACATGACATCGGCTTATCTTGCAGAATCAGCTCAAAACGGTGTATATCTTGTCCTGGTTTTTAGCAAAAATTGTTTCTAGACTTCGCATGCAGTCAAAATGTCATTGAAGTAGATAGACTAATTAATGTTGAGACGGATGCGTAGGTTACCAAGAGGGAAAATACAAATTTAATGTGAACAGTGAGGTTTGGGGAAATAAACTGAGAAAAAGACGACACATACACATAAACAAACACACACATATGCATACACATGTATATTGTAATTATGGAGAGAGAGAGAGAGAGAGAGAGAGAGAGAGAGAGAGAGAGAGAGATAAAGAAAGAAAGAGAGATAGAGGGAAGGGGTGGGAATAGAGTGGAGCACTAAGAAAAAAATGGAAAGGGTTCTTGACTTTGTAACTTAACAATGGCGATTGCGAGTATCCCAATATTAGGGTACCAGTTAGGCCTATTATACGAGTTTGAAGGCGAATTGATTAGGCATGTTTACACAGCTGCAGCTGATAAGAGTTTTAGCATTCAATTCGTCCGCTGCTGGGCCTGGTTAGTCTTTGTCATGTCCACCACCAACGGATTATTGCATAGACTTACGATGAGGACTGAATACCATTACAAGGCTGACCACTCTCGGCAACGTGTGACTAATATTAATAATTACTACAAGTATTATGGTCTCCATTGAGACCAGGCGCTCAATATCCGGACACAATGGTAATTTAGTACTAATTTTTGTGACTTTTGCATCATGCTCCGAACAGACCAATAGCTTGGATTAGCTAGAAGACATTGGAATAGGGAGTATGTTTCAGATGCGCAACTATTCGAGTTTTAAAGAGTTACTAGGCAATTTTCTTTTTATCATAATTGTTAACTGTATAGAATAGAAACTATCTGCTTGAAGCTGAACAGGTAAAATAAGCGACCACATGACTTGAAACGTACAATCCATTTACCATGTATAATTGTAGCAGGCATAAGAAATAGAAATATTAGCATGGGTATAAAAGCACTGGGTATTTTTCAATTTCACCAAACAACTAAGGGATTGTAATTATTCATTTATTCAGCTGGTCAAATACAACGTAAGAGCTGATAACTTTACTAATGCCATTGTCGAGGTTTATAGTACCCCTTTCAAGGCGTTTCACTTTATCGCATTCGATAAGGGTGTTTAATCAATACTTTTAATTGAACCCCAGAAGCTGGACTTTGAGATGACATACTTTTAGTCGTTAGGCTCTGTTACAAGCAATAAAGCCGCATTACGTGTATTAATCCCAAGGTGTAATGTTGCGTTGCTACACAATTTGAAACGTTAGACTTAGATGTAGTTAACAAAATATTGTTTAATGTAATGTAATAACAACATCAACATCATCACCATCAACAACAACAACAACAACAACAGCAATAATAATAATAATAATAATAATAATAATAATAATAATAATAAT
>RQTK01000127.1:115070-130013 GCA_003991915.1 Elysia chlorotica | reverse complement strand
TTATTATTATTATTATTATTATTATTATTATTATTATTATTATTATTAAAATAAACCATTTTTTTTCATACGAACGTATGCGTGCATTGTACGATGGTTTTAATGAGCCAAATGTTTAGCATATGGCGTTTACATAGTTACATATATAGAGAAATCGTTAACTCTCAGATTGCACTAGGTATGAGTAGACGTGATAACCCAAACATAAGAATCAATCGACAAGAAATTCAAACCCGACACAATTAACTTTTTTTTTTATGTATGTGGGTGCGGACACTAACGTTTGGTAAAGGAAGAAGTGAAAAACAAAACAAAAATACTATACGCATTTACGAGAGACTTACGTTCCTTGCCAGCTTTATTTATTTGCCGATGTTGTTTTTGAATCTTTTGTTGAGCATTTGCTTGTTTAAGAGCTTTGATGACGCGGCAAGACCCACTTTTGATGACGTAGATCCACTCTGAGCAGTTGCTGTCCTTGCAGAGTACTATGCCACGTCTTGGGAGGAAACAATTACAAGATGAATTACAAGAAAAATCTAGTTTGTCTTAAATGCAAAAGCTTGAGATGTCTGTCCCTTAAGATACATCACATCATTATAAACAATGTCTGCATACAGACAGAAAAAGTGAAGTTCTTCGAAGAATCACTAAAACTCAATGTTTGCTTAATTGAGAGAAATTAGACTCAATGAACATTTTCAAAATAATTATGGGACAATATTTGAAATTTTGGTAAAGTATAATCTGACCGGTTAAGACAGGCGTCTCAGTTTGTTCGTTCTGTGCCTGCCTGTGTAGAAATATGTGCAGTCGTCAGACATTAAACTTGGAACCCATTAAAGATAGAGCCTAGTTGGACCAACTAACCAACCAATCGACCAAGCAACCAACCGCCCGATCCAAAGACCAACCAACACACCCACCTGACGTAGGTGAAGACCAGGACGCGCGGGTTGTTTGCCGGAAGCACCTCCACCGGCCAGCCGCGCAAGACGTGTAGGCTCCGCAGGAAAGTCACGTGCTCGGGCTCCACATCGCGCTCCACGTGCATGAAGATGTCCACGAAGTCCTCACGGGCGACTGCCAGCAACTCCACGTCCTCCTGGCAGCGTACCGTGGCCGTGCGCCGCGACTTGTACATCAGTGCCAGCTCCTTGGGTGCATACATAGCGCTTAACGTTCACTATAATGTTTAATTATTGATTCATTACATAGCTTTAAAGTACATCATGGAGGAATAATCTTGAGAATACCAAGGAACGAAAGTAAGTCACATGAAGAAATACTTGTAAAGGAAATGGTCGCGTACGAAAGATCCCTATACAAAGCCATCAGAAAAAGACAACTACATTATTTAAGCAAATAAACCGAGCTGATGGATAAGAATTTTAAAGCAAATAAAATATCGTGGAAAGATTTGCGCTTCCAAAGGCATACGAAGAAAACGCACAAATAGCCTACATAGACAGTCTGCCTAATCATTATATAATTCCCCCATCAATGATCTCATCAAGAGAAATGACAACAAAGAGAAATAGAAGGCCATGATCGCCAATGTCTGCATCTATCTGGCACATAAATGCGAATACCCTCAGAATTTACCTTAAATCATAGCTACAAATCCAATCGGCCATTAAAGTGTTCATTTACAGTACACAGTCTGAGAACATGTATACATGTAAATTTGGCAGTGCTGTTTCATGTTAGAATGTTATTACGATCTTAACACCACATGTATCAATCAATAGATTTCTCTGATATTTATTTATACCGGCGAGGATAACAGAGGGGCTGCTTACTAATGATGATTATAGTTGCGAAAACTGTGGCGATACAATTATATATTACATTGTATCCTGTAATGTATTACCACTTTAAAGCTAATGGTGCAGTGGGTAAGTCAAAAGGTTTGGATGCCGTTGATGATATTACACGAATGTTATTATTACCGAATAATAAAGATGAAAATGTACAGCCAAGAAGAATAAGAATACGATTATGAAAACAAAAGTTGATGCCAGGGGCGATGTGTTCACCAACATACAATTCTTTAGCATCTCGAACTAAACCATCATATTTTCAGGTTTTCCTGAAATAACAGTTTTACTTCTGCTCCCACAAAACACAAACTGTTAAAGCGACTCATTCTTCTGACAACAATGCTGCGTACCCGGTAACCATGCTCGAGCTACACGGGTTTGCTAGAGGTCCGTAATATTGGAGGCTTTGGGCGCCCATTGCTCAGTCGGTAGAATGCTATCGACCAGAATACTTGAGGTTCGATACCGAGTTGATACTCTGTCTTTAGCTTCACGAGGAGTTAAGGGGCGTAATAAAGGTCATCTCTAATTAACCCTACATCCAACAGGTTTCTTGAAGAATCCCACTCGGGGAAGGGGGCACTAGCTGATCGTGAGTCAAATGCACTAGCAACCTTGTAATCTGCACCCGGTGACGACCTAAGACTCTAAGGAGGCTCACAACTACATATATCGTCCAGTCGATCAATATGTTAATATTGAAATTCATTATTGTATCAACGGCAGTTAATCGGTTTTCTGTACTTTGTCGTTTTATAAGAGGTAGAGACAAATATACAGTTAAAAAGTATTGCATAGAAATAGATCTTTTCATGAAACAGCGAGCTCAAACGTTTTTGTCTATGATTTATGACAAAACACTGGTGTAAAGTGTCACTCCCCCCCCCCCCCCCCCCACACACACACACACATACACACTCAAACTTATTATTCTTTTTTTCAATGAACATGGCTAGAGAGTAAATTGTCATTATTTGTGTTCTGTAGCCATGACTTTTCCACATTGACGCGATGATAATTTCAAATTCGTGATTTTAACCTGCCAGTAATGGAATTAATTTTCAACCTGTTCGTATGTTCTTTCACATCATGTGTGAAATTATTTGAAGTTTTTCGTTGAGTAATTATTATCTTAAATTTTTCTTTTAAAGGTTGCTGCTACCGAGTTTTCGCCTATGGTTTTGGCATCTCACAAATCTAGCCCAAAAGGATACATTATGTATGTTACATACTCTGAATGAATAAAAAATTATTACTGACCCCAAAGCTTTTGCCTTTCCCCAAAAAAGTGACAGTCCTCGCCTTTTGTTCTCCAGTGAGTTTGTCAGTATCAAGAATTATAACAACAGCTGTAGAGAAACAAGGGAAAAAGAGTAAAAGTAATACACTATCGTATTGTCTCAAACAACAATGATAACACATCATTTTGCACTGCATCCAATTTTCTAAAAAGGCATCGTATACAACAATATATTAGTAATACAGAGTATAAAAAAACTACACAAATATTTTCGTAAAAAAGTATCGGATGTAACAGATATACTCTTTTAGTCACTGAACAAACTGATTCAACATACATACTATGGATGTCCGATATGATCCGCGTGGGTTAAAGCTGTTTTGTACTTTGCACACAGTATCAACAGCATGAATCATTATACAACTTGTTTTAAATGGCTATTTCGGGTGGCCAACTGCAGTTTCTATTAAGCTTACCTGTACCGGAGAGAATGAAGTAGAAATTCTCTGCTAGATGACCTTGCCTGATGATAACTCGTTTGGCTTCAAAGCTAAAAAGAAATCGGATAAGCCATTGTCATATGCACGCCATAATTAACAACACTCTCTTCATATGATAAAACAACAAAATAGTTTTATACATTGGAATATTAAGTACAGGATTAACTGAAGCTGAATCTGCAGAGTGTTTGACAGGTGGAAGAAGGAAACAGTGAAATATAGAAATTAAAGTTTTTCAAATTCGTTTTCGCGTCTTTTGATATAATTATGCACATTTATTTATTCATTGGTTAAAACATAAATCTCCATTATAATATCTGTACATATATACATGTCTCATTGTTTTTGTTGATCTTTGAGGCAATGGTACTAAATTTCTTATTGGGACGAATAAAGGTTTTCTGTATTCTGTATGATTCAATGTTACCCCACTCACTGTTCATATCTGCCGACTCTGGCGAGCGACTCCTGCATGGTGATGGGGAACTCGCTGAACTCCTCCACCGCCTGTCTCAGCGACGCTAGTGCCTGGCGGAGCTGCTGCTGGGAGCGCTGCCCAGGCTCCAGGGACAGGATGGCCTTGGCCTCCGTGCTCACTTGGACCTGGGCATATCACAACAATCAAACAAGTACATCTATGTTATCGCCAAAAGTAATTTCATAAAACATCCTATGACACATAGAGACATAACTAAAAGACGTTTTTATGAATATTTTTTTGTAAGTCTCAGAATGTATAGGTTGCAATATTAACACATGCGCAGAGAGAGAGAGAGAGAGAGAGAAAGAGAGAGAGAGAGAGAGAGAGAGAGAAAAGAAGAAGAGAGAGAGACATAAAGACAAACTGACAGATAGACAGAGATACCTATCTAAATAGATTGATATATAGATAGACGGACAGAAAAATAGAAAGATAACTATTGATCTCATGACTGACGCATAATTGTGCTTTTTGTTGCTGCAATTGTCCAAACGATTCTAAAACTTATAAGGAAGTTTTAACCTAAATAGGTATTACTTTTTTTTTTAATTTGCTGAGTTTCGATTTTGAAAACCAGATCTGATCATATGGACTGCCGTGTCATTATGATCTTCATTATCTTTATACTCTTTATTATAGAAAATAAAAGATTTGTTAAAGCAGAGGGTTTCATCAACAACCCTCTCAGTGCCGGGCAAGTAGTAAAATAAACCAAGCCTAGCAAAATCACGACACCCCCCTCCAGTGTTGACAAAAAGAGCACCATAGTAAAAAAAACTAAATTGTTTACTAACAGTAACTGGGTTTCATATTCCCATTTCCGTTGTTCCCGGCGAAACAAACAACTGTTATAAACCCACGTCATTGAGAAGAAGTCGCAACGCTCTGGCGGGTGGTATGACCTAGGAAATGCAACACATTCTTCCCTCAGTAGCCCTGAAGCTGTAAATTATAATGTGCTTGTAGAATTTACGATCAATCAGAGAGCCCTATCAGTTGATCAGAGGGCATTATCTAGACTATAGCCTTGGCCCATTCAATACATGCACGCTCGATATAATTGTATAACGTTTGGCACTTCGAAAAGCATGGTTTTATTTCGGATTAACGATCTGCGTAAAAAACAATTGCATGTATAAACCTAGCAAATTAACGAGTACATTGTTGTAAGAATATAAACACTTCGTCAACGATCGCCGCAATTTAGATTTTTCATGCGAGAAGATTTTACAGATAAAGGGCAGATGTTAATGAATAGTTTATTGGGCGGCATAATGGGCGAATATCACCTATTCTCCGAAATCAGCGGGCTAACTTTATGACTCATTATCAGCGACCAGGCGGGTGAATAAAACGTGACACTTGTCGGAGGGGCCACGTTCCCGTAACATGTCATGAGAATAACGTCGCTTTTTATACGAACCATGTTTTATACCCATGCATGTGTTCTGATTTTGACGTTCACTAAAAGAGGAAAAAAGAATTACAGCAGCATGATAAATAAATTCCAGAGAGAATGGCCGAATAGTTTCCAATCTATATCCTGAAAGATTCACAAGACAATTTTACATGTTGCCATTCAGAGACAACCCATGAATACAGGAATTAAGACTCGGCGGGTTACATTATACTGATACCAACCCAAATAGCAGGGCACGAAATCCGGACTAAATTTGGCCAATCGTGGAGTCAAGTCGGAGACCTCCCAAATAGAATCCCAAGTGACGCCAACCAGCTCGCCCCCTCCATTCCAGAGAGATCAATTCTTTTCAAAATTTAGCCTCTTATGCATTTTGCCCGCTTAACTACACTAATTTAGCACAATAGTCTTACATGTGTTTACTGTTCACGCATTAATTTCGCCCGGGCGTGTTAATTATCTAGCGAAACAGCCCTACATGTACCTCTGTGTTGGCTTTGAACTCCTGGGGATCGAAGCTGATGCCATACATCTCGTAGGCTCTCCGAGAACTTGAGAACTTTCCGTTGAGAACGCTGGCCCAGAGGCTGAGATAACGCTCCCTTCGCTGCCCTCCGTCTCTGGAATGAAGGTGGACGTAGTGACGGAGATGAAAAAGGCACAGAAGGGGCATTGAAGGATTCAACTGATTGCTTTTTAGGTTTAGAAGATCCTTACTTCTCTGCATTTTATATGGAATATAGATAGATAGTTAGATATAGATAGATAGATAGATAGATAGATAGATAGATAGATAGATAGATAGATAGATAGATAGATAGATAGATAGATAGATAGATAGATAGATAGATAGATAGATAGATAGATAGATAGATAGATAGATAGATAGATAGATAGATAGATAGATGGATAGATAGATAGATAGATAGATAGATAGATAAATGGATATAAATATAGATCGCGAGATAGTGATTATGTGTGTGAGAGAGAAAATAAGAGGGGGAAAAGATAGAGAGTTACATACGTGTCATATCTTACTATTCTAAGGGGTTCTGTATTACTAGTATACGTGCATAAGCTGGACTAAAATATACAAGAGGGTAAAATAAAAGAATATGAATTCTTTTTGTTTTATATTATTTCATATATTGGACATGTATCGTAAGAACTATCTTTCAATTTTTACCAAATAATTTCTTCTTATATCACATAATGTATATCTTTGAAGATTTGCATCCGCCAAGCTTACTAAAATAACACTAATCATAATGTATGCGGTATGTGAAAGATGTGACAAATACACCAATGCAAAAAGAATACATTGGAGTTCTTGAAAAGGTCAATGATTCATAAAATTAACATACCTGTCATTGAATGTAGCTTTCAAAAGAATCAAAACCATTTTCACGACACGCCGAAACTTCACAAGGGGCTATGGAAAAGAACGTCGTAGAACCTTTGTGAGATGTTTATTCTAGGATTTATTCCAGACTTTAGAAAAAAAGACAGAAAAAAATCATTGAATAGTAACAAACAGACTACGAACCAGACATGGACGAACAAAATTCAATTTGCATAAATGGAACTCAGGTAATCATACACGTGTACTCGATGAAATGGGCGTCCTGAATCAATCGACCATTACAATCATTCACTATTACATGACAAAACTTGATGGGGGATGTGATACAGTTCAGGCTGTCGGTGACAGGCTAACACTTAACATACGATAATAGGGCCCTCAGAATCGAAAAATATCAAACGCGATTTAACGCATATGTGTTATATTATCTGTAAATGAAGATACTGACCATAAACCGCTTTTGCGTAATAAGCTTTGAGAAATCGCCCTGGGATAAAGTTCTCCTTAAACTCGGCCGTTTAGAAATCGGTGGAAACACATTCTCTCCGTTCTGCCTTAGGTAATTAAAACGTCTGGAATTTGCTGTAGTGCCCAATGACTGCACTGCAAAGCTAGACTTTCTCCTGAAAAACCGCGCTTGTGAGAGAGCCTGTTGCTGTTGCAGAATCGATCTTTGAGTGCCTCTGTTAGCCACGCTTGATGATCCAGACGTTGATGGCCAAAACAGAGAGCTGTGTGGATACCATGGTGTAGTTTAGGCCTTTGGTTTTACTCCAGAATGCTTGTTACAATATATAAATACTGCTTTCACTAGATGGTTATATTAGCATAGAAAATCAGTAAATTATACATTTTCGAAGGGTTACTTTTGAAAGATATTTTAAACAACCTCTGTTACCTTACCAATATAGTGCTATTGATAAAACATGTTTCTGAACATTTTTTCCTGTCTCCTTCTCTGGCACCTTTGCCACTGTTACACAGCTATAAGTTGCTTATCGCTTATACTAACATAACATTATCAAATAATTATTATGATTATAATCATTCCTAGCAAATCCACCTCGAGTCTTCATGCTCAGCCCCCTACCACTGACCACCGGTACTCACTTCATGATGGATGGAAGCGAGCCTGAAGTCCTGGCTCTCGGTGTGGGGATATCCGGACCCGCAGCTCTCCACGCGTTGATTTTAGATGAGAAACTGACCATCCTTTCAGGCAGTGGTGGCGGCGCATGCTCATTACTGTCAGAGTTGTCCATGTTGCCAGAGAGATGTTCAAATGTCTCACTCGGGTTAGTAACACTTGGTCTGGACGTGTCGCCAAATACCTTCATGCTGGTGTTGCTGAACTTCCTATCAGCATAACGTTTTCGCTTGAACAGTACGTTCACAGGTCCAGCATGTAAAGGCGCCTCTTCTTCCTCAAAACTGTCCGACTCACTTTCTGAGAGCGAACTGTCCGAGCTCCTGTGGGTAACCATCGAGTATCGCCTATCAACGTTTCTCTTCCTGTCGTTTGGAGAGGATTGAAAAAGAACGCTTCGCTGTCTTACGAATTCTCCTTTCACCGTACCATTTTTTATGAATTTTTTAGTATTGGAAAAACTTTGCGCTTTATGTGACCCATTGGAGAAGGTGCCTTGTTGAAGGGACGTATTCTCGCCCTTTTTAATATTTTGTTGTGAAAACTTCCCTTTATGCTCTTTTAATTTCTTTCCCAGTGGAATTCCTAAATCTGTTGTATCATTTCTCTCAACCTTCTGCTGCTCATCACTTGATTCAGACGTGACATCAAAAAACACTTTTTTGTCCAATACTTTGGGGCTTCTTGTCTGATGGGACAAGGTTGGTTTCAATTGCGAAGTGGAATCTCTGTCATAATGCGTGATTGGTGATGAACTAAGCTCTGGGCAAGTGACTTTAGAGACGTCCCTATGACTAGAATCAGTTACTGATTCACCTAGTGACACATTGCTGGTTACAGTGCCAGTAATTGCTGGATGTGCCTCGCGAATAGGGGGGAGACTGGAGTTGTAGGCCAGTACATTCCCAGTACTCACTCTCTTTGAAACTGATTTACGTCTCAGAAATGTATGCTTTGTTGTTTGTTTGGATGCAGCCCTAATGGCAAAATATGTTTTACCAGTGTTGGTAACATATTTTGAACGTATTGTTTTATTTTCGGCCACAATGAATTTTTCTAACTTTCTAGAAGATGTAATTCCATTGCCTCGAAGAACGCCCCCTTGCACTAGCGGAGCCGGACACGGCTCAGACCCACGATGCTTGTAGCGGCGACCCACAGACTTCGACAGGAAATGAAGCCAAGTTAGTTGCCCAGCTGTTTCCAACAAATGTGTCATCTCCTGTGAGGATCCAGGCTGGCTAGGCATCTTTCCCAAAGCTTGTTGCGAATCATCTAAAGGATCAAGCACTCCCGTCGGGTCAGATAAACTTCGCGACAAAAAGCGTCGTTTCGGGGTTGAATTATTGCACAATGAGCTGTTCACTTGCATTGTTGTTTGACTATCTAGGTCTTGGTCAAATATATCCCTGCTTGAAAATTTGTCCTTCCGAAAAGAGACATCTTTCTTTCCATTAAGGGAACGTTGTCCAACATACACACGGTACTTCAGGATTCTTTTATCCTCCACTTCTTTAACAACTGAATCCAGTACTGCTCGATTTCTTACTTTTAACGAAGACATCTCAAAATCTATTGGCACTTAAAATACAGGAACTTGAAAACTCTTTGCAGAGTTTATGAATAATGATTCGATAAACACCTAAAACGCTTTTATCTGGTCTGAGAAACAATCTTGCCTCTTCAGTTTTAAAATGAAGCTTCTGTTTATGTGAATATGTTTATGACTTGTTGAAATGGTGGTTCTGACGTCAAGCACACCGAAGGCACGAAAAAATCCCACTGCAGCTCAGCTCCTCACTATTTCACTGGCACGTTATGCTGCAGGTGTTATCAAACTGAAAAGCACCCCTTACATCAATTTATTTTCCTTCAGCGGAGGAGACAGACGCAGAACTGTCCAAATGTACCGTAAATCTCAGACTGACAGTGTAAACAGGGCTATCCGGGATATGTGAGCGAGGGCCCTTATTAAACTGATAGAGGGCTTATTGTCTGGTATTTCAGGGCTGTCCTATCTTAGTCAGTCGCTACTTTTTAATACCAGAATACTGTTCACCAGGCTAAAAGGGACGCATTTTTATCACCCACTGTAATTATTAGATTTCCAGTTTCACACATTGCGGTGTTCAATCTTGAAGGGTCAGTAATGATCAATACCAAGATGTTGAAAATTCTTTTGCAACTTATCTACTTGAAATATACACAGTGGATACTTACTCTTATTTCCCTAGCAAAATGTCGAATAATACTCTTCTTTCTCATTTTAAAAGAATATATCACATAACTTAATCTTAATGATAAAAAACGCGTAAAACTTCCTTTCTGAGATGTATGATGTCGATTTTATTTGCATAATAATTTTTTTGAAAAAGCAAAACGAGTAAGTAAGTATCAAATCTGGGAGAAATAATATTTTTTATACATACAATGGATCTACAACTAAAAAAAAGTGATCTAGATGTAGATGAAATGATATTAGTCCTTGTCGCCATTTTTGCGTGGAAAACGAAAGAAAAAAAAAGAAAAAATTCAACAAAATTTATCTTTTTTCACAGGGGAAAGCAACAAGGAAAAAAAATAAGACAGACTTATAAAAAACATAACTGTTTAACGCAGGGAATCTGACCGCGGGACTTGGAAGCAGTAAAGGTTCGAGAGATATGTAAGGGAATGATCATCAACGCTACAAAGCGCAGCACGTGTACCTGATGATGGTGATGATAGATCCATCACCGAATCTTCATCTTAGTTTCTGTTTTTTTCCCCTAAGACATAGGTGTTTTTAGCAGTTATAGAACATCTATGAAGCTTCTTTCTTGTGATAACTATTCTGTAATCATTTTTATCGACAATAATCGGGATTACTGCGTATTGTTCATTTTGGTATATTATACCTCTTTTTGTCAATAAAAAATCTATGGAGGGTGCTGTCCGGGTTTATTTCTTTTATCAGTGTTCTTTCGAACATGAGTGAAGGTCCATCTTTAAAGAAGATTATAGAGTCACTTCGGTTTGTACTTCAACCAGCATCCTAAGCTCACCCGTCTCTTATGAACATTATTCCTTTTTCTTTTAAAGAGGACAAAGCATTAGACATCTTATCGAATTTCAAGAAGCAAAATCAAAATAATATTTCAGTTGTCCTATTAGATATTCCGCCCGATATATATCTTTATAACTTGGTATTCAATAATTTGTTTTAATAATATGTTTAAAGAAGCAGAAACGCTTAATATGTACCCACAGTGTACATAATGAGAAAATTGGAAGATATGACAAGCTTATACCTTTTGCTAATAAAGGGGCATTCGATAAAGTTAGATGCTCAACTATGGTAAGTTCTGTCGAGACGGGATGTCTAAGTATAGTCAACCTAAAAGAGAAACAACATTCAATTTATCTGAACTGGGCAGAAAACTAATTTCAAGAAATATGGAGCCGTGGACTTTGATCCCCAATTTCTATTTGAAAGACTTAGGGGGGATATCAGTTTTCCATACGAATGTTCACCTTTCAAACTTCAAAGGTCTGTAACTAATGACGAGAAACTTTTTGAAAACTGCTGTAGAAAATTGGGTACAGCATAATGTACATACAAATCCTAGTGGGGGAAATATAATAATGAAACCATTTCAAACTACAAAATATCACATGCAGGAAGAAAGTATCGCTAATCAAATATTTTATAGATAGAAATGCAATATTTGTGTCATTGTCGGTAAACTATTGTTCCACAAAATGTTCTCAATTTTGTGTAAATAATTATGCGCTGAATGCGGTAACTACTGAAACTTCCTGTGGGCCCCGAGTAGTATGTCTTAAGCACGCGCGGGCAGTTCAGATAACCTACTTGATACATCACATGATTTTTTTTGTAGGTTTTTAGATCAGAGATTTGTGATTGCTACTTATAATAAAATTTTTGCATTATAAACGGGAGAGAGACAGAGAGAGAGAGAGAGAGAGAGAGAGAGAGAGAGAGAGAGAGAGAGAGAAGGAGAGAGATGTAAAAAGCGCGTGGGACGTAAAATAGAGGAGGGATGAGCGTTTCAAAAAGGGACATGAACGTTATATGAACATTATAATATATATAAATATTATTTACCCCTTCTTTGTAAGCAAGTGGTGTCTCCGTATCGCGACTGTATCGACTGGTTACGCTAGCAACTCTGGAAAGCGTTATATCCCTCAGACCTTCACCTAACCCCGGGGAAGTGTCCCACGATGACGTCACAGGCTGGGCGTGGCTTGCTGGAGTGAAAAACAGTCCTTCGAGCAGCTTTAGTTAAAAATAGAGAATGGGGAAAAAACAGCAATAAGAGGAAAAAATCAAAAGAAAACAAGAACGAAAAAAAAAAAAACTATTACTGGCAAAATACTTGTTTGTTGATTATTTTTTTTTGCAACTGCTTGCTGGTTTTTCGTTCTGTTTTTCTGTTTATTGCTGCCACTTTGAACCTAACAAATTAAGTGAACTCTAAGATCATTATTATGTCCTTTAGGAATATAGGAATATAGCTTCTTTACTCGATACTTGGTTTTTAAAACAATATTACTCGATACTTGGTTTTTAAAACAATATTGCTTCGAATGATATCACTTTATCATTCATAGGTATTTTAAACTAAACCAATCCGATTGTAACTTTGGTAAACTCAAGGACCTGCCAAATACCTTTTATGGTCACTAGGGAATAATTATAGTTCAGTTGAGGAAAATCATGTCAGCCCCACAGCCAAAGTGGAGTTGAACATAAGAATTAAGCAGGACTTTGTATGTAAAACGAACCTGATCGAATTAACATCATAATTACATCGAAACATAAAAATACTAAAATAACAGCCTATAAATGCTATAAATGTTTCAATGGTAACATAAAAGGTCTATAATTCTTGTTAACCACATATAAAGATATTAGCCGCCTGTGAGCAGCATTTGAACCTGTTAGAAAGTTAGAAACGTCAACATACGCTCACATAGTCGTGTTCACTAAATAGACCACAAAGACAAGGGTACAGTTATAGTTGATCTTGATAAAATATTGTATTGTATTCAAAACATTCTTAAAATATGATTTTCATTTGAACATTGCAAAATAAAAATACCCCCCTTAAAAAAAAAAAAAAAACAACAATAAAAACAAAACAAAAACAACAACAAAAAACAACCACACACACACACACACACACACACAAAATATAATGTATGCTTTCGTAGAGACTAAAAACAAGAAACAATGATATTTACATCCAGCATGGGTCTGACTATGCAGTAGAAGCCTAAACTAGTTGGAAATTACGCTGTTGACGTTTATGATCGAAGCAACATTGGCGTATCACTTCCACAAACAAATATTGGTTCGCCTATGAAACATTAATTTACAAATTTGTTAATAATGCATCAACGAAAGAAGGCAAACGTATCAATGCTCTTTTTTAGTTTCTTCCTTAAGTCTAGGCATCTATTTCAAAGCGTAGCCGATCCCAGACTGGGCCCAATGTCACATGACCGCCAAACCAAACTGTGACTGGCTCAAACTGCGAGCGACCAAAGTCTGTCGTGGGCGCTCCGCCTATTATAATTCCATTCTAAGAACAATACTCTAAAAGAGACACCCTGGCTTACCTCCAGTCTGGAGATGAAAGGAGAGCTCCTTCTCGGCACCTCGAAGAGAGCATCGCGAGCATGCACTACATGCAGCATGCTGGAGCGCCCCTTTCCACGCTCAAGGTTCACGCTGCGACAGTGTGAATGGTTTGATTCTTGTTCATCATCTGTGCAATCATGGGAATGTAGAACACGGGCTCTCTTTCCACTCCGGACATCATTGTCATTGGTTTTAACATGGTGGCTTGACTCAATAGAAGGGAAATACATCGTTGAATGTATATTTGAAGTACGTTGTTTTTCTAACCCATTGCCTGTTCTCCTTTTCAAAAGCTCATGCTCTAAACTGTGTCGACTACTCGAGATGTAACTCGATTTATGATGACAATGAGATTCCGTATTTTGTAGGCTAATTTCGGGTTTGGTTGCGTTTTCTAAACTTCCTATGTCATGGAGTGTAGAATAGTTCGTTGAAGGGGCCCGCTCGGAAATCCAGTGTTCTGGAGTTTTATTTCTTTGATCATCCTCTACGTGATGTTCAGCTCGTAATGCTTCAGGGACTCCAGTGCCATAAGCAGATGGCATATATCGTGATGTGTCAAGATAGAGAGTGGATTGATTGGGCCGCACCCTTTCTCTGTCACTATTGGTACCATGATCAATAGTCTTGTATCCACCTACCTGGTTGAGACCAGAATTCACAGCATCTGCTCTATGTTGAGCATCTTTCCAACATTGGCTAAGGTCTATGGCAGGGAAAAGTTTCTGTCTTTTCAAAATAATATTGGCAGGTTGCATGGACGCAGTCGTTGATGAAGAGTTGCAGCTCGAATCCTTGGTAAAAGAATCTGTTGATCTCACCTCCAGTGCCTTGGACGTACTGTTGACGCTACTCTTAAGTGTTAAGGGCAGTACACCTCCAGAGCGGTTGGTGCGGGCGGCAGGGGGGCGCTCTTGGATTTTTAGCAACGAACCTTAAAAAGAAGAAATAGTGAAGTTACGAATTATCAAAAACAAAAAAAAAAAAAACAAAAAAAAAAGAAAAAAAAACAACAAAACAAAAACAGCACACTATTCTTAAAGAGATGATTAAATCCTTAAAAACAACAACACATTAAATAAACAAACTCACAGTAAAGTTATCATTCCTACTCATAAATTTTAATGTGCTGCAATCTGAACAACACAGTAGTTGTAGTAATAGAGGTAGCAAAAGTAGTAGCAGTAGCAGAGTAGTAAAAGTAGTAGTAGTAGTAGTAGTAGTAGTAGTAGTAGTAGTAGTAGTAGTAGTAGTAGTAGTAGTAGTAGTAGTAGTAGTAGTAGTAGTAGCAGCAGTAGTAGTAGTAGTAGTAGTAGTAG
>RQTK01000127.1:77587-114484 GCA_003991915.1 Elysia chlorotica | reverse complement strand
AGAGAAATAGAAAGAAAGAAAGAGAAAGAGAGAAAGAGAGAGAGAGAGAGAGAGAGAGAGAAATCGCATGTGAAATCCATGCGACTTTCATTATAATTATCATTGCCAACTACACACATTGTTTTGCTTTACAAACGAGAGAATGTCCATTATAGTAACTGAAAAGTATAAGTGTATAATTTTAAATACCTACATTTACTTTCGTTCTTTTTAAATGCTCAATAACTTACTCATTGTCATCTTTTGTGAGTGGGTGGCGTTAAGAAGAATCCATTTGTTTCTCCATTGTGCTAGTTTGATATTAAATGTATTTAACTTAACACACACGCACGAACGCGTAGTTATCAGGTGGAGACAATAATTATGAAGTCTTTTTAGTTCTTCATCTGTGGTGAGGCGAATCCATTAATAATGTTTTTTTTCTTATAGCAAAGTGTGAATGTATATCCTTTTTATTCATTCGATCCTTGCAATAAAAAGTTGCATTTTATAAAACTGAATTCAATTAAAATCGCCCAAGAGGTACAGCGCGTGGCTAGTATTAAAATAATACATCCTAAACGCGCAAGCTGCTTAACTTGTAGCACAATTAAAGGCATCTGGGTTGGCAAATAAATATTAAAAACAAAATGAAACGATTCTCTCCATTGACTTTGGTGCTTTGTGTTCGTGTGGTCATTTCTATGACTTCATGTCTTTTATAACATGTGGGAGAGTGTGTAAAAGGGGGGAGGGGTGGAGAAGAAGAAAAAGAAGGAGAAGAAGAAGAAGAGAAGAAGAAGAAAGAGAGAGAGAGAGAGAGAGAGAGAGAGAGAGAGAGAGAGAGAGAGAGAGAGAGAGAGACAGAGAGACAGAGAAAGAGAGACAGAGAGTCAGGAAGCTATGAAAAACAATCTTGTTGTGCTACACGATTGCAAACATTCAAGCCCCTCTATTCAGTGCTGACACCCACTGTACAGGCTACTGCAACGTAGTCGTGTTAAATCAAGTGGACATAAGTGCTCTTACTTTTGGGTCCTTCCTTTCTGAGATTTGTTACAAAGGTAGGCATTATTACATCATTAGTCCCGGATTAGTGTGTAAAATCTCCTCTGATGCAACAATTTTTCCATAACTCTAAATATGACGAACAACTTAGAAACACAACAAACAAAGTTGTGGTTAGGCGGAGGAAATATTCAATAATAAGTGCGAGTTTGATTTGAGCATACTTATCAACTTAAGGCTCGAAGTCTTGACTGTTTCGTAATCTAAAATAAAAGTAGGTATTGTAAAATTTCGTATAGTCTTATCTTCATTTATCTATCTATCATTATCTAAAATCTATTTATATTTTAGATTGTACAGAGATTGAAAAAAAAATACCACCAAAGTGGCAAGGTAAGCTTACAAATAACACAAACATACCTTCACAAAAAATTCAGCGTTTAGGCTTTGGCTCCCAATTTGAAATTCAGGACAAACGTTCTGACAAACAGCTTTAACCTTGGTGCTTTCTTGCCTTTTGACAATTTTAGAACACCCACATTTTAAGTTTATTTCTTTATCTTTCTATTTACAAGTACCGTGAATTATTGGTTAGAACGAAGTTGAAAAAAATAAAGAACTCCCATTAATTTTACATCAACAATCAAGTAATAATACGATTAGTCCGAAATACGTTTCTTACGATTGTAGAGCCTTCACGCCTTTGTATATTGAGGCTGGGAGAATTCCGCTTATAATAATTTATAATTGGACACTGAACCCAAAGCAGGACTGAGTCCAATTTTGTTAGGAGGGTTCCTCTCTTGCAAGAGGAGAATATCGCCATTGTTTTGCCGCGCAGACAAAACTGGTTTCAGATTTGTCTTTGAATGCTTGTTCTTTTGTCCCTCGGTTAAGCCTGATTGGGTTTTGCGTAGCACGGCCAGGTTTTATTCAAACTTGCCAAACCTCAGAACAGCTCAAGTGTAACAATGGGAGCCAATCATATCTATATACAAATATCTGTTGCAAGCTTTACTTTGATGGCCCAAGAAACAACTCGGTCTATTCATGTGAGATGATTGTTAGGAAAATGATATCCCTCTAAAGGAACAAATCAGATTCACGCTTGAATGAAGCAAAACAGCTTTGTTCTACAAACCAACATTGCAAGTAGAAATTAGCGTTTATAGGAAGAAAAAGTTAAGGAACAACCATGATAAAATAACATTGTACAGCAAACCATGGGCCTAGCGTGTTTAAAATTATCATTTTCATGGAGAAAAAGTTCACAAAAACTATAGCAAGTTGAACATGGTGCTTATGTGTAGAGACTCATCGGGGAGCTAGATAACAGTCTTCAGAGAAGAAACCCCATTTATGCAAATTGCAATTGTGTCGGGCCTTAAGGCCAGACACTCTAAGCCGGTCGGGCCTCACCCAGGTCATGACTCACATGTGTCTCTCTGCCATCATTTTCGAACTGCACAGGATTCGAGCCCACACCCTCATCTTGGTTGAGGATTCGAGCCCACACCCTCATCTTGGTTGAGTCGCTAATCTAAGCATTTCACCGTTTCGCCAACTTAGCTCCCGATAGAGCATTTTTAATCCTTATGTAACACGCTCTCATTCCTTCTGCTCCTGATCCATCGGCTATCTAAGCCAGTAGCTTCAGAGTTTTTGTTATTCCGTTGCCACACATTGAGAGCTTAGTCAGAATGTCATAGGCTGGTGACACAACGAATCCTCTGGCATTACCACAGCTTTGTAGTCGGCATCTCTCAGCTCTTTGATCAGGTTTAGGTATTTTTCTCTTTCGTATATATGGACCTCTTCCATTCTGCTTTTGTGTGGAATTGTTAGTTCTACCATGATACGCTGTTGCGTTGAAGCTGAATGGATTAGGATATTAGGCCTCTGTCCAGTTGCTATGATTACACTGTCCCATTCTGGAAGGTCTGCTGAAACTTCCAAGTCGTCTTACCCGCCTAGTAAGCCTAACCTTTGGTTTGTTGTTTTGATCAACCCTCCGTGCCATAACTTAGTCCATCCCTAACAGCAGTGGCAAGTTAAAACAGTGTTTCTAAGAAGAAAAACTATAATTATGATGACAATAGAGTAAGAACGTCATACTGAGCAGAGAATCGGTTTTGCCAGCTGTGATGCGCCACGAATATTCGGTCAAGTAATAAACTTTTGGGGCCGTTCAAACATAAGCTTAATGTTACACACTACATGTAGTGGAAGTGGGGAGGGGGGTCCAATGGTGTAAAAATAGTGTTTAGAGATGGGGAAACCATGTATAATGAAGGGAAAGGGGTGGGCAAAAGTCTTAAAATAGGTGCAAGGTTATAATTATTTGAACAGCCCCACACTCAAAACACAAACATTCACAGCCAGATTATTCAAAACCTTATAGCTGTTGAGGAACTTCAGACAAATCCGTTGAACTTGAACAAAATAAAGTTTAAATCGTTTGAGTAGGACTCATTGATATGTAGAAGCAAAACCAATCAAACAAATAACATCACAGTAAAGGCAAAAAAAAAATCTTTTGGCATTTAAGCTTCAACGCAAGTGTAAATCAATACATTGTACTTTTTATCTTCCAGCGCCCATTACGATTAATAAAGGAAGGCAACTTTACTCTGGACCGTATTAGTAGAGTCTATGTTATCGAAACACTCGAAATAAACTTTGATACCCAGTATGGTAAATAACAGCAAGCACTGATTGAAAAAAAAATGCATCGCTCAATCCTGAAAAAGAAAGTGTGTGCTTGTGTGTGTGTGCATGATTCAAGTTAAAAAACCACAACTTCGACGATCATGAAAAAATGGACTTTGCGTGTGTTTATGTTCTCTTTTCCAAAGATGTACTAAAAATTTATTAATAAATACCATGATGTTACCTAACTTCGGAACTGTGCTAGCATAAAATTTAATAAATTAGCGAACACGTACCGGTACCGTAATTAACTTCTAACATCTAAATCCTCTTTTTAAAACAGTGTTATGTGCTGTGATGTAATTGCGAGAATAAAACGTTTATCTTACATAATTCACAAATAAATGTAATGGGTCGTTTATCACTACAATGAAAGAAGTAAGCCTGATATATTAACTATTTTGTTAACAACCTAGTGAAACAATGCTTAAAACGTTACGGCGTCTTTCCCTTTAATGACTTTGAATCTCCTGAGTATCAAATCCAAAACCACAAGAAATCTTGGACTAAGTGAATCCGTCTTTCTGAACACAGACTGATAATGTTCTAACTTCTATTCTCACCATTATGATAAAAGACACTTTTCTGATCAGATAACATTTCTAGAGCACCCTGGGCTCATGAAAGAGCTAAATATTATTCTAATCCTGCCACATTCACTTAATTATACAGCTTTCACCACACATCAAAGAAATAATAGCAACACATCGTGGCTTTGGTATACTAGCAGTTCATGCATCCAGATTTGCCTCAGCTTTTTTCGGCGGTATAGACCCACTGTTAGCTGTAACATTGATCTGGAACATTTTCAACAGGACGAACTGATATTGACGCTCTATCTTAATGTTGCTAACGGATAGTGAGGGCTTTTCTAAATCTAAAAAAATAATGCCAAGCTGAAAGAAACTATAAAGATAACAAAAATATACATGTCAACTTGATTATCGTGTTTATCGAAATATGCATAGATATTTTGAGAACCGGACAATCATTGAAAACAGCATGAACTATCTCTGCCGATCAGCATTGAAATTGAATAAGGTTCCTTTATCTCCAACCGAACGCCATATGAGCCGTCCTCCACCCCTCCTCCATGGTTGGGTAATATAAAAGGGTCTTTTGTTGGACGTATGGTTCGTGACCGTCACATTTTAATGGTCTGGCAATGAATTGTGGTTAAAATAATGAAAATATTTTTTGATGTACACGATAGCATGTTTTGAAAAAAAAAAGTATTTCTGCGCTTAGATTATCAACTACGAACAATGTGTATCCATTTAGAAATCCCATTCAAAGGTTGATATATGTATCCATATATATTAAATTTAGGTAGTCAATTCATTGAAACACAAACACACACTTTTGGCCTTTTAAAATAACGTGATAAAGGTTCATCAAAGTTATACAAATTACATGTATTTGGAAAAATCTTGGAAAATGTATCCTTGTTGTCTCTTTCCAGCCTTTTTTAGAATGCTGTGGCAGTTGACATTCCACGTCTTTGAGCTTGACTTATCAGTACATGTTCATTTACCAAGAAATTCCAACGACCCGAGACAACCCACTCAACAGTAGCATCCGCAATAGTTAAAGGGGATGGGGGTATCTCGCCTCGCTTAAATACCATCACATTTCTTTTGTGTTTTGTCATTGTTCTTGGGTATCCTACGTGAACCTTACAAATATGTAAAAACTAAAGTAGAATTTGGGTAATAAACTGAAGCCAGTAGCGGATAATACATTATCGCCAACTGTAACAACTTGTAGACTAATTAACAAAAATACATGCACATTGTTGCTGCACATCAAAGATCAAAGACTAGTTTATTGTTCAATATCTGTGGTATGAAATCAAAGAGTCCAATAATCTTTACATGGTGTTTTGGAAACAATAAATCAAAAACTAGTTTATTGTACAATAATGTGGAATTGTGGTATTAAAATCAGAAATGTAATCGACCAACCAAACTCTTACTGCAACTTTTTTGTTTCCAAGTGGTTTAGAATATCGGGTAAATTTATTTAAATAGAATCAAGTTTTATTGTCTCTGTGCGCAAACTTAGTTGTGTTAATTAAGAAGACAAGAATGAAAGTAAGATTTAACAAGACTTTCAAAATATTTCATAACCGTTGATGTTAAACGTTAGAACATCTGGTCTGTAGTCATTTAAAGGTGGCTGGTGATAGCTTTGTGGGCACTGAGGCGATAGTTGAGACTTGTTTGAAAAAGCAAATTCAATATACACATGTGTAATAATCAGAAAAGTCGAAAGTTTAGAACACCAAAAAGCATAAAGGCCTACATGTAATTTGGTTTTAAATTATCAGGTCCAGCTGCTTCCCGGTAAGCGTGTTGTTGTTGCTGATTGGTTACTGATTATTGCTTTGCGCTACTATGTTTATAATGTGATTACAGTTTTGTTATGTCCTATAAACTTACGATTATTCAATAATTCTTATATTTTGTGATTGTTTAGCTTGTTTTATGCACGTTTTCTGGGGTTTATTTTAAATATTCAACTTTTAGATGAATATTTCTCCTAAATTTCTTTACTAGGCCTCATTTGCTTTGAAAACAAAATGTGTTTTGCTCTTTATGCTATTTTGTCACATTTTGTTGGAACTCTTTTTCTACTTCTGAATAATTTTAAATTTAATGAAATGAATCAGGAACTAGCTTACCTACATAACAAAAAATATTAACACAGATAACTAAAACATTGTTATCATTTTTTTCGCCCAAAACTTTCCTAACATAAAAAAAACTAACAACTGAAGATAGTAATTTTGAAAATTCCACAATTGTTCCTAAATAAGGTATATGTATTACCAAAAAAAAAAAGAAAAAAAAAAAAAAAGGAAAGATAAACGTATGATTATAAATAATTATGTTCATTAATACTATTTGTGTACGAAACGTGTCCGTTATTTGGTCAAGTAAGACCAGAGTGTGTTGGATTTGAAATCACACATATGTTCACTTTAAAAGTTTAAGATGATTGCTGTTTCATGGCATTCAAAATACTTAGAGAGATTTTAAAACAACTTTACTTAATTTAAACCACACCTGGCTTGGTGGGATCACTAGGTGTGCTCCAAGTGTTATATCCCCATACCTTGCCAATCACTAGGACTTGAATTTTTTTGTTTTATTTTAAGACCCCTGGCTTCAAATATAATTTGTTTATAGATAGCATTCTATTGTCCTCTAAGAGTTAAAATTTACAACAGAAAATCAAAATGTAAATCAGAGATCCCCATTCAAGTAGCCTTCTACTAGGCATCTCAGCTATTATATAAGAGTAGTATTATGAACTAATTACTGAAACTCAAACCTGAGAGTGTAAATACCTTTAAATGGTATTTGGTTTCTTAACGTTCATCTCGATCAGCAAAGCTATATCGGGGAACGGTCCAGAGAGCAATTTCTAATAATTTTACTTCCTGTCTCACAGATAAAGAGCAGGGATACCAGTCACGTTATACAGACACCAACCCAAGTAGTAGGGGACAAAACCTGTCAAATAATTTTGCCTCTTCATGGGACATAACCAGAGTCATCTGATTTTAAACCAGGAGCTCTACCACTAAAGGTACCTAGTATAGCATTAATAATTATTGACATTTGATTTTTCATGGTGGCCAAAATTTTTCAAACGAAAGTGTATCTGTCTGTACACAAAGCACTCACCAAAAATAAACAAACTCCATTTTTTCACTTTAACGTCTCTGTTAAATATAAATTTGGAATAAAAATAAAAAAGTATCCAATAGATTTACTAGATTCTTATTTATTTTGAAACAAATCAAAACTTTGGATTAAATCACAACATGTAATAATTAATATGTAAGGAAATATTTGAGACTTTGGCTGATTTATTTGTTCACAAAGATTTTAACTGCAAAAGATATAACAAAATTTAAATTTGCACCACATAAAAAAAAATTGCAACTTGTGGCATTATTATCTAAATTCTTTGAAACAGAGTCGTAAAAAATATATAATTATATATACACATGTTCATGCATAACATTGAGATATTTGGACAATTTAATTCTCTTTACAAACCCAAACAATTACATTACAATTATAACATATTGCAATATATTGCTTAAAAGCCATGCTTGGGATATGTATTTTCATTTGAATCCATGCATTTGACATAGGCCTGCTTAAATATTCAAAACTATAACACAAAAGATTGAGTGTGTTTGTCTTTGGTGCAGAACAGTTTCCCATTAATAAGGGATACAGAAAAATATTTTATCTTTTGAACCAAACTTCAGTGTTATTCAAAAGAATTCAACCCTTCTTTGTAAAGTAAATTTCAACTATTTAATTACATGTAAATATGAAAAAGGTTATAAAAAATGAAATGAACATTCACTTTCACACTTTATGAGGTTTCATTTATCTGAGGAAATATTGGTGTAACAAAAAAGAAAAGAAAGCGGGGCATCTCTTAAGAAGTTATAATAAACATGCTTAGTCACATTCGTATATATACAAGTAATCACTTTTAAAGAATATCATGATAACGATTCAATCTGAAGGTTTCCAGTAACATAGGCAATAAAGGACTGTAAAAATGCAAGACCTTCCCCATTCATGGAACTGAAAAAGAAGGAGAAAACGAATTAGAAAAAAAACAACCCAAAAATGAATACCTGTAAATAAGATTCGGCAATGGTAAAACTCTCTCTCTGTCTTATATACACACATTAACTAAAACATTGTTATCATTTTTTTCGCCCAAAACTTTCCTAACATAAAAAAAAAAAAACAGCTGAAGATAGTAATTTTGAAAATTCCACAATTGTTCCTAAATAAGGTATATGTATTACCAACAAAAAAAAAAGTAAAGATAAACGTATGATTTTGAATAATTATGTTGATTAATACTATTTGTGTACGAAACGTGTGCGTTATTTGGTCAGGTAAGACTAGAGTCTGTTGGATTTGAAATCACACATATGTTCACTTTAAAAGTTTAAGATGATTCCCGTTTCATGGCATTCAAAATACTTAAGAAGAGATATTTTAAAACAACTTTACTTTATTTGAACCACACCTGGCTTGGTGGGACCACTAGGTGTGTTCCAAGTTGTATAGTTTCACTACCTTGCCAATCACTGGGACTTGAATTTTTTTGTTTTATTTTAAGGCTCCTCTTCAGCTTCAAATACACTTTGTTTATATATAGCATTCTATTGTCCATATGTGGTCTAACTATAACTCTAAGAATTAAAATTTACAACAGAAAAGCAAAATGTAAATCAGAGATCCCCATTCAAGTAGCCTTCTACTAAGCATCTCAGCTATTATGTAAGAGT
Source organism: Elysia chlorotica (assembly GCA_003991915.1). Classification (NCBI taxonomy): domain Eukaryota; kingdom Metazoa; phylum Mollusca; class Gastropoda; family Plakobranchidae; genus Elysia; species Elysia chlorotica. Next base: position 105,453 of record RQTK01000127.1, on the reverse strand, counting down.
AGTATTATGAACTAATTACTGAAACTCAAACCTGAGAGCGTAAATCTCTTTCCATGGTTTTTGGTTTCTAAACGTTCATCTTGAAGCTATATCGGGGAAAGGTCCAGAGAGAAATTTCTAATAATTTTACTTCCTGTCTCACAGATAAAGAGCAGTGATACCAGTGCTTTGTCTCAGCCAGTCATGTTATACAGACACCAACCCAAGTAGTAGGGGACAAAACCTGTCAAATAATTTTGCCTCTTCATGGGACATAACCAGAGTCATCTGATTTGAAACCGGGATATCTACCACTAAAGGTACCTAGTATAACATTAATAATTATTGACATTTGATTTTTTTATTATGGCCAAAATTTTCAAACTAAAGTGTATCTGTATGAACACAAAGTACTCACAGTCACACCCAAAAAACAAACTCCATTTTTTCACTTTAACGTCACATTTAAATATAAGTTTGGAATTGAATAAAAAAAAGTCCCCAAAAGATTTACTAGATTCTAATTTATTTTGAAACAAACCAACACTTTGCATTAAATTACACCTTATAATATGTAAGGAAATATTTAAGACTTTGACTGTTTTATTTGTTTAGAAAGATTTAACTGCAAAAGAGTCATAATACAAAAAAAAGAAGAACATGTTCTTGCATAACAATGAGATATTTGGAAGAATTTAATTCTCTTTACAAACCCAAATAATTACATTACAATAACAACACAATGCATATATTGCTTAAAAGCCATGCTTTGGATATGTATTTTCATTTGAATCCGTGCATTTGACATAGGCCTGCTTTAATATTCAAAACTATAACACAAAAGGTTGGTGTTTGTCTTTGGTGCAGAATAGTTTCCCATTAATAAGGGAAACACTAAATAATTTTATTTTTGAACCAAACTTCAGTGTTATTCAAAAGAATTCAACCCCTATCTTCCTTATAAAGTAAATTTTAACTATTTAATTACATGTAAATATGAAAAAGGTAATTAAAACTGAAATGAATATTCACTTTAACACTTTATGAGGTTTCATTTATCTGAGGAAATATTGGTGTAACAAAAAAGAAAATAAAAAAGAGCATCTCCTAAAGAAGTTAAAATAAACACATGTAGTCACATTCGAATATACAAGTCATCACTTTTACGGAGTATCATGATAACGATTTAATCTGAAGGTTTCCAGTAACGTAGGCAATGAAGGACTGTAAAAATGCAAGACCTTCCCCATTCATGGAACTGAAAAATAAGGAGAAAACGAATTAGAAAAAAAAAAAAAATTCCTGGGTGAATTACAGCCGAATACCCGTAAATTATCTTCGGCAATGGTAAAACTCTCTCTCTCTCTTATACACACACACACATGTACCACATACTCTCTCTCTCTCACTTTTTCCCGCTCTCACTCTCCTTCAAAGGTATAGTAGGTTATAAGCTGTTTATGTTCATGCTCCTGATCCTCCTCCCTCGGCTCAAGTGGTAGAGCGTTGTCTCCAGATCAGGAGGTCCATGTTTCAAATCCCACAATTGGCAGATTTATTTGTCTGATTTCTTCCCCTTTAATTCACTGGGTCGGTGTCAGTATAATGTGATCGGCTGAGAGAGGAGTCATAGTATACAACCATGTCATGTCTGTGGCAGCACATAAATTGTCAGGGATCAGTCTACAAAAATTATAATGCTGACCATGGACGTTAAACCAACTCAACTACAGCTCCTCCTCTCATCCTCTTGGTCTGCTCTTCCTCCCCTCATTCTCTTCTTGCATATCAATACTGCGCTACTTTGTTTTATTCGTCCGCTTCATTTTATTTTATTTTTCTTTTTTTTCCTCTTTTTAGTAAGATCCATAGATAGATAATATAGAATGATAGAATGACAGAAAGGATGTCAATGGTGGTAAAAACCTTCCTTGTGATAAGCCTTGCTGGACATTTAAAAATAGTTTTACTTGTACAGAGAAACAGAGTGACAGATAGAAATATAGATAGATAACAATATAGATAAATAGACAGATAAATAAATGGATTGATAGCTTGATCAATAGATAGATGCACTTATTACATAACTATTTTCTGCCATCTGCAAAATGTTTTTTCATCCTCTTTTACAGTCACTGGGTGAAAAACACTGACAAATGGTTTACTGTTGGGAAAAAAAAAACAGCGCCCCTGATCTCGCTTTTTTCTTCTTCTAATAGATCACCGAGTGATTTTCACCCACGAATAGCTTATTCAAAAACAAATAACGAGTGGCGGTGAAGGTTAAAAAATCAAAGTGATTTGTTTGAAGTGTAGATTACCTAACTAAAAAGGGCTGAGGAAAGCAACTATCTGCTCTGGATTCATCTCTGAATTTTATGACAGATAGAACACTTTTGATCAAGGTGGAAGGTTTTGCCAAATCAATTTTGGTCAGCACCATCTGCGAGAGAAATGAGAATGATTAAGTACAAAAATAAAAAGACATATCCCATTGTCAAATAAACAAAAATATTCAACTATTTCAAGGGGATGATTTAATTCTGAATCCTTAGAGCTGAGATGAGAAGATGCTAATAATGAACTCGGCACAAAAATATCTTCGAAAATGTTAATTGTTTGAAAAGAAATTTGATGCAGCTTAAAATCAAGACATGGCACAAAAGTACCCATATATTTTCCTTCCTTTTTACTTCCAAGATATGATTGTACATGAACATGTATGTGCTTCAAAGATTTAAAACTAAGATTATTAGCACCTACTATTAAATTAACTGTATTTAAAACTACTGTATTAAGTTTATGTTAACGTTTATAGTTATACATACACACAGAGGCAGATTTAGATCTGAGTATCTTTTGAAATACTTCTGGTCATTCTTGGTCATTCCAACAGAGCCATCAAATAGAATAAAGGTCATAACACTGAAAAATATGTTATCCAGGAATATAAAATATTGCTGATATATTTTTTTTTTAAGGGACATTAATGTATACCAAAGCTGTTTGGTTTTCCAAATCTTTCAGAGTTTTTGTCGGAATATAAAATATCTCATGAATGAAAGTTTCAACTTATCAAAAATTGAAAGAAAATTGGCATTCATCTTATTTTTCAATTAATGCATAAAATGTAAGCTTTTTTAATATGTGCCTGCTGATGTTCTGTCTACCTAAACTCTTTTGTTACAATTGCAAGAATACTTAGTTTACATACCAATTATCAAGCTAAAAATTTTCAAAACATTTGCCTATCTTGTTTACTTTGGAAACAGAAGATATCGTCTTTCTGTAGAAAAAGTTTACATGTATATATATTTTCTCATTTAGATCCCCTGATTTAGTAGGCTAAGCAATGTTTTGACCACTTTATCACTCTTAAAGTTTTGTGTTATTTTCAAAGATTAGGATTACAATTAAATCTCTAATATTTTTTTACTGGCACTGCTATCTACACCGTTTGAATCAATGTGCGATCGTTGCTGCATATATTTGAAAAATGTTTCTCCCTCTTTCTCTCTCTTGCTAAACAGTCTGGTCTGGTTTGATTTCAGTCTAGATGGCCAACCATTTTTTATTCCATGCGCCTACCATTGTAATTCAGTGGGGAATTACATTTAAGGTCTGGGTTAACCAAAATAAGATTGAAAACGCTGCAGGCTTTGGTTACATCAATGTCATCTTGATAATGATCAGAACCTGGGAACATCTCTTTTTTACTTTTCTGGCCACAAATAATTTGCAGATTGAAGAAACAAAAGTGTGGTACTCAAGAATGAAGATCAAAGTTTTGTTTTGATCACAGGTTCTGATCATTGGTAAAAAAAAAAGGAGAAATACAACTCACAACATATGGAACTGACATTTCTTCCATCATATCTATTGCAACATGATCAAAGTCACAAGGCCCACTAGTTGCATCAATAAGCATAAACACCCGTAACAAACTGAAAGGAAAAAAGATAAGAAACTTCAATAAACTGTGCGCCTTGATTTACTTCAATTTTATCTATGCAAAAAAATTAAAAGAAAAGTTTAAGGCTCTAACCTTTTTGGAATGTATACTTGCACTACAATTAAGTTAACTACAGTTAACTAACACATTTATCCTTGTGTCTTATAGAAAGAGCAAGATTATGCCTTAAGATAACAAAAGCATAATCAACGAATTTAAGGTCATCAGGCACGGTTCCAATGGAAGATAACAAATTTAAGTACTAGTAATTATTATTGTTTTTTTTGTTGTCATTGAACTCTTTAACACAATTTACATGCACATACAAAAAGTTGATAATTCCAGACCTGTTAAGTAAAAGTTGTTTTTAATTTTTAACGCTAGAACTCAATCCTAGATAAACATGAACAGTTTGAAGACTAAAAGTGATCTTTTGTTCTATTTTAACATGATTATCTCAATTACCCTGTCAGTCCAATTGATGTTTAACTGAGAAGTGGAAACCATTAGAGAAAGACAGTCTGGACTTTTTTCCCGCTTTTTCTTTTTGCTGAAATCCTTGTTTGCCATTTAGCAATTAAAGGGTTTGTATGAATTGAAAGTGTCTATTTATAGTACAGAGTAATGAGCAATACAAAAACTATAATGTAAAACAGTTCTGGTCTTGAAAATTGATTTGCATTAACCCCTGCTGTGCTTTGAAGGCCGCCCGACAGCCAGATGACCAGTCTGAGTCTGGAACGGTTGACTGGGTGTGAAAAAATGGGATGTGGCATGACTGTTCCCCTAGTTAACTGACTTGAGTGTTGCACTATTATTGCCGATTTTTTTTTCCATATTTCTCTTTATAGGTTCATAAAACTATATTTCCATTGCACTGAGAAGTTATTGATTCCACTATCTTGTTTCTTTCTGCTTTTTATTAATCTTTTATTACCAATCATTTGGGAGGAATAAAGGAGAAGACAGTTATTACTTTTTTTCCTGCAGGTGATCAGAATGAAACTTATTTAATTTTAAATAGCTGTAGGTGTGCTATGTTTAAGTGCGAATCCTTTATTACATGGAACAAGATTCCTTCTATATGCATGTGTCTCTTGACTAAATGGGTTATGTGTCTAGAACCCTGGTAGCCCCCATTTAAAGTTCCACAATACAGAAATGGAAATATCAGCTAAGGATCAAAATATTTGGCGTTCTACTTGTAAATCCAGAGCACTAATGCTAGAGATATCTGGCGCCTTCTATTGCTAAAAATGCCATCTTCAAATAATATTATGTTATGTCCCATAGGTTTCCTACAGAGATTGTGGGGAAAAAGGGGGTAGGTGGAAACAAAGAGTTGACACCAAAGATTTGAACCTTGGACCTCCTGCTCTTCAGTCCCGGGCACTGGAGACTGAGCTATCTTAAGCCCCTACAAAGCCAACACTATTAATGTTTAAATTTAATTAGATCTACATCCCACCAATTTCTAGAAAAAATATCAGACCAGATTTTAGACCACCTGCCGAGTATGGCACCGTCTGCTTGAGAATGCAGGCCATGTGAGGCAGTTGTGTAATGATCAAAGATTATCAAGCGAAACCCTGCAGTTACGTGTCGGCCTACTATCCAAATAAACAAAAGATAAAAGAAAAAATAAATCAAGAGGAAGATGGAAACTTGCATCTGCAAGCATTTAAAAATTTCCTACCATAATGGCATCCTTATTATCATTAAAAATGTTTGAATCAAGTATTTCCTTTTCAATACTTGTGATGACATTTTATTTTATCTACCTTAAGGATAGTTAAGCATGAAAACAACGCAAAGTGTAAATTCCTTAAAAACAAATGAAGAATGTGCACATAATTTAACTCTAAAGCCCCAATAAAGTAAAAAGACTGCTAACTAGAATCTCATCTCTCTTGCAACATTAAAAAAAATCAAAGCATCAGCATGGAGAGAGATGCAAAAGTAGTTCTAAACAAATTGACTAACTTGCGTCTTGACTTGAGATAAGCCTCCACACTTGTTGCAAAATGCTCTGGCATGTTGTAGCCATATCCAGGCATGTCTATCAGGTGGAACAAGTTGTCTACATTGAACATATTCATCAGTTTAGTATGACCCTGAAATGAAGATACATGAATCCATATCAATAAAGAAATTAGAAATCAGGTTTTGACACATAAATTACTTCTCTTTTTACTAATTTTTTTTAAAAATATAATATAAAAAAAAACATATAAATCATACCTGAAATAGAATCATCTCATACCTCATTTAAAACTTTCTTTGTAATGTTTATATTATATTTTTTTCCAATGATTAATTAGTTCAAGTGTTGCCTTTTTTAGTACTTAAAACTAGAACTGAAATATTGCAAATGTAGCACAAAAAAATTTATTTAAATTGGTGCCTTTAACTCACTCACAGGCTTTTTTGATGTTCTCACTTCAAGATCGGGTATCTGAGCAAACATGGCTGCTAACAATGATGACTTTCCAACATTACTTTTCCCAATAAAAGCCACCTGTGAATCATTGTTTTCAAAATAATGACGCATATGGTTATGGCTATCACTATGCAAAAATGTTATTTCAGTTCCTTCCTGTTCAACAATACTTGATTAAAAAAAGCGACAAGAATGATTAACAAATAAAGTAGGCTGCAATTGAAACTAAAATCTATAGCAATCCATGTCTGAGGTTTTCAGAGCTATTAGAGTCTAAAGAATAGAAAACAAGTGATGAAAAAGATAATTTTTTTTTACATGTACTTCATAAATTTTAAATTTCAATCTACAAGTTAACTCAATTTGAAAAAAAAACTCTGAAAATTATAACCCATGTCAGTCACAGACATTTTTCTGAATAGGGTGATCTTTTAAACATAAAAATGCACCACCATCACATCTTCAACCCTTAACCTAACTCCCTTCTTTATAATGTATAATTATATTTCTCTATTCTTTCTCTTTTATTCTGGGCATATTGAATATATAAAACAAATCTGGACTCAAACCCTACATTGAACGAATAAATCAAAATCCACAATTTCTTATTAGAAATCTACCTTTGATTCAACAAACTAATCTCATACCCATCCTTGGATCCAACAAACAGACGTGTTGGTTAACTCCAATAGTTGAATACCAGACACATTTTAAAATTAATGAGGTAATACGTTTACTTTTACACATTATCACACTTTTTTGTCCCATAGACTATATTTTCAATCTAGCTTGATCCACTGATTTAAACTCTGCTTAATTGATTAGTACATGTATTTTAATCACTACAATACTGTAATAGTAATGCAGTGTATTCTCCTTGATAGATAGTTCCTACCCCATCATCCCACTCAATCTCCCCCGTCCCTCTCCTCTCCCCCCCCCCCCCCCCCCCCCCCCCCCAAAAAAAAAAAAAGAAAAATGACAAAAACTTTTCGGATAACTGACTTTTGACCTTTCACACCCACTCTCTCTCTGACTTTCTCTTCCCCTCCCTCTTCTTTTTATCTACCTAAAGTTATCTTGATCGTGTACTTTTTGCAACTGTTTAGTGATAAGACTTAAGATATAACTGTTGCATAATTCAAGTTTATTGCAACACAAATATATTTAGTTAGCGAACGTACATTAACAATTAAAAAATTGTTTACTTTGCGTTTCTAGCTGTTTGTTTTTTTAAATTGATTCTTAAAGGCTAAAATTGTGCTGCAACTTTTTGAAACTTTTGCCATTTTTAGCAGCAACTTTTTCAAACTTTTGTCACTTTTCATCACAACTTTCTGGGGGTCAGACAAGCAACGATAGACATCATGTAGTATTGTTTAAGTAAAAGGCGTGGGTCACCGCTTGAATATAGGAATGGTCGAGAGGAGGGCAAGCCAACAGCGGACCATTGAGCATAATAATAGAGCAAAGAGATAAAGCCGACAGTTTGAAATGTGTTGTGTGTTGGAGTGTACGGTTAAGAGGCAAAGGGAAAGGTAGGTAGAGAGGTGGGTAGTGTGATTGTCTACACACAATGTAATGTTAGACGGGAATAGGCTTCTATATTGGCAGCACTGAACCACACATGGCTTCAACAAACCTTGTATTCAATGAAATATTACAAATACATGAGCCAGTTTGTTGAGTCTAGTTGTACTGTAAATATAAATATGTATATATTTATATGATGATCAGTTTGAGAATGATGGACCTAATTAATAGATTAAGTACTTTATTCCTGAATATACATGTAGATAAAACACACTGCGAAATAAAACTTTCTAATACACTTGTAGTCAGTCAATATCGACCATTACCATATTCAAGGTTTACCTCAGGCACATCCTGATTGGGCATGATGTGAGGGTTAGGATATGAACCCATGAATTGAAACTTTTGTTTTTTGCGCTGCAGCTCAAACATCATGGCTGCTCTTTCCATTTCTTTTCTGCTAGGATTGAAGCAGTTGTCATTCTTGGCAATAATAGGGACTTGGACCATGGGCTGAAGTCGATCAATTGGATTTGTATAAAGGTCATCAACTGGTTTGAACGTAGTCACTTGCCTTCTAGCAGATAATGTAATATGGAGAAATCTGCGACATGACCATGATGAGAACAGTAGCACATGTCTTCGGAAAGCTTGATCAAGTGGCTTAGAGAGCTTGAAAAATCTCAGCTGTCTTGTCAAAGTCATCTTGATCAATGAACATTCAGGCACTATAGAATTTCCACCCAAAGATTGCAGCTTGACTCGATTTCTAGGGATTGATAGAAAAATTAGAAACAAATTATTAAGCATTGAACCAAAATTGAACAAAATGCTGGCGAGCAGGATATCCAAGGTAAGAATCTCACTCAGTGCAAAAAACTCCGTCTACGATTCTCTGAAAACTGAGAGCATGTAAAATTTGAAAAGATTATTCACTGCATTTTAGTTGCAATCACTGCAATCTAGTCAAAGAAGACAAACAAAACAATCAAAATATAGAGTAGATTTCTTCATTGATTTTATTCTATTTTTAAGCCTAATGTTTAGATTAGATATCCTGATAACTGTGGTGAGAAGCATTAGAAAAGTAGACTTTGCGGTGATGGCTCCTTGCCTGTGGTACATAATCACAGGCAATGGTCGACTGAGTTGCAGAGTCGAAGGTAGATCCTGTTTTGGTTCGTTCTCTTCAGCTCTTTCTTGTCAACTAATGGTATCAATAACCAAGCGGAAGTGATGGTCATCCAAGGCCAATGTTAGGGTAGAATCATTATGACTAGGTTCCTACCACAGATCTAATTCTTAGGCACTACTTAAGCGTTGTTATCCCTTCCCGGTGAGTGATCATATGGGTGGGTGAGCGGGATTCAATTACAAATACAGTAAATTCAAACCAAGTACATATACCAGTGTTCAAATAAAAATCAAATTCAGATAATTTACAAAACATTCTGGTTCTTCGAATTATTAAAGTCATAGAGTAGCTTACCTCACCATAAAATTATTTTTTGTTAAAGACATGATAAATAATAATTATTTTGGTCTAGTAATAAAAACAAAATGGTTGTTACTACATGTACAATAACAATGCAATGCATAGATCATGTAATCACATTTTTAACTGTTATAAAAAGCCCATTATGTATTACAATGTGCATGTAAACATACATCTATCTATAGGCCCACGATAAAAAATTTCATTCCAATTCTTCTTCTTCTACTCGTTCTCAGACGCTTTTTGTGTTACACATCAATCCCTGCCAGGGCAAAACAAATGCTTCAGTTTTCTCTAAACCTTCCATGGGTCCGTAGAGCTTGCTTTACCCGTTCTCTGGCCTCTAGATCTATACAGTTCTTCTGATGTCTTCAGGGTTATTGCAATCTTGTAGCACATGCTCTACAGATTCTGATGCTTCACCACACGTCAAATTTTATACACGTGGTAACTAAGACGGTTGTAACAACTTCTGAGACGGAATATCACTGTCTGGGATTGTCTAAATAAAAACAATAGAAACTGTCATGCTTGTTGTGTTTTGGGTGTCTTTCTTTCCTTTTGTCTTTTCTCACATAGTTTTGTAAAGTCATTTTGTTCTTGCTCCAATCCAGATAATTAACATACAATAAAAGATAATTAAACCAAGTCTGCGAGAAAACGGTGTTTTTCCAATATTTTATTACATTACTGTTTGTTTTAATTTAATTTAATAATATATATGATTGCCTACCGAGAAGGGACCGCAACGGCTTTTGAATTTACCTCATGAAAAAAAAATGTAATTATAGATTCTAGATTATTAGGCCTACTGCATCTAGATCTAGATCTAGTTCTATAGATCAATTTAATCATCCAATGAGGAAGAGGTTTAGATCTATATTATGAGGCCTAAAAGTCGGTAGTCTTCCACGTTCTCTGAAAAGTTAAGACTAGATTTTTTTTTTAAATCACTAGATCTAGATTCCTAGTGAAAAGTGACTAGATCTAGCGCTGGCAACACTGAGTATAAATCATGTCCATAGTGTTTTTAGTGTACCACTGTACTGTATAAAACCCATGAACTACCTCTACCTCTACGATTTTTAAGTATGAAAGTAAAACCGAAAGTTCACCCGGAACAGATTTGCCAGATGACAGAGAGGCCAATAATATTGCACTTAAAAATGCAATTTCAAGCCATCTCATTACAACACCCTTACTCCAATGTGTGGTTTTAAGGCCTATAATTTACACCTTTTGTTTCTGACCCCGCCCCCCTCCCCCCCCCCCCCCCGCACCCTCCTCCCCTAATTTTCCCTCTTTTGTTCCTGCCCCCCCCCCCCCCCCCCCCCTTAGAACAGTCTTGTCGGCTTAATCGACTTTAATTCGTTTGCATTTTAAAATTGGATTGAAAACGGCTTCATAATCCAAGGAAAAAGACATTGATTTTTGATGTTGAAATTCACCAGTCTGACAAGTTTCATGGAAAATATATATATTTTTTCGAAGTTATAGTAACAGACTGGTAAAATACATGTAGGCCTAGCACATTTATCAAAGCCTGTTTAATTTAGTCAGAGAGTATAGTAACGACCGCTAACAAAGGCGCATTTTTTTGTGGCACTTAACAATTTGTTCTTTCGAACTTTCTTTTCTTTCTTCCTCTCTTCATTTGGTTAATGCTCAAGACTGATGCGCAGAATGTTCGGTATTTGAATAACAGCTGGTGTCCCCATAACCGTATAAAATGCTTGAACTGGAAAACAGCTTTAAAGGGCATACATTTAATGACAGATCTATTTCGTACTCTTCGGAGAGGGTCGGTAGCTTTATCGGAGTGTGATGAGAGAAGGAGGTCCGTAGTCTGAACCTTATTTGGTACCTCTGTTTCCACATAGGATTTTTCAAGACATAAGAAGACCAAAACTCAGCAAATCCACGTACATGTACATCACTTCTATTTGGGTAGTTGTTGTTGTTGTTGTTGATTAGTCCAGTGGTCTCTGAGCTTTCGCTCTTTTGCAAAGGGCCAGGAAGAAGTGCATCAGTGCTTTGTAGCTGCGTTGATGTTAAATATAATGTTTTTTGAAGGTAAAGTCTCGAATGAAGAAACTGTTGTCTGTCTTGATTTAGACTGTAGCATTGGAACAGTGCGTGTTCTACAATTTTCAAATTCTCATCACACAGTGGACACCGTGGCCTGTGTTCTGGATAGAGTCTGCTCAGATGATAGTAGAGGGGAAGAAGGGGAAGTGTTAAGTTAATTTCACAGGTTGAAATTAGGACATTGTGTTTAACTCTCTGATATATATATATATATATATATATATTGTATTGTCATTCTTCTTTACAATTTTGAAAGATATTTTTTTGCCGTTTCGTAATTTTTTCTTTTCTTTTTTTGTATTAGTGGCTGTTCTTGCTGTTCTTTTTGGACAAGTCTATCAAAATTTTCATTTCCTGGTAAATTCATGTGGCTTGGGATCCACTGGAACACAATTAGTGTGATGGAGCTTCCATCTGGAAAACATATCAATGCATGGTATCCAGCATTTACAGAGGCTTTAAAGGCAAACCCATCTGCATAGATCTAGATTCAATCTTGAGGGTAGCTGTTAATAGTTCTCTCAGCTGTTCTTTTTAATTCAAATAAATTTGTTTGATAACATGTATCAGTTGAAGCTTTATTTCTGGGTGTAGAACTTGCAGTGGTATGTGAGGTGATGTTTTTTAATCACTCTTTCTGTTTGGGCTCTTGGAAACAGGCACTTCTCTATTAATTTTTGTGCTCTGTGTAGAACAGATTGGTGTTTAAGTCTGCGTTTCCTTTTTCCATTTTTCCACAATCACTTTTGTCGCATTATTAGTGGAAAGTCTAAGACATCTCTCTGTGAGTTCTATTGCTGCTTTTTCGCTGGCAAAGTCAAGATTGGCTTGGATGTCACATTTTGCTGTTGGGGTTGATCTCATTCCTCCATAAATTAAACAAGGTGCTTGGCTTTGGATGCAGTCTATTACTGTCTTGGTTGAGACACTGCTTGAAATTAGTAATGGTTAGTTGTGTAATTGGAAGTACCTTGGTAGCTGAGTCGGTTAAAAATGCTCTTAACTGGCGTACAGAAGTTCTGAGGTTAAAATCTCAGGAAATGAACCCCCAACCCACACACACACACACACATTTTCTTTTCCTATCCTCGTAAAGGCTTACTCGACGTAATAATACTACTTTAAGTTTGTTTTAAAGCTTATGGAGGCCTGATTGCTCAAACGTCAGTAGTTTGGATTGACCACGACGATGTCAGTGGTTTGAATCTTATTTGGTGCTTCCACCGGCACCAGTGCATAAAAGTATGATTCTTTGGAAAACACAGAGGACATAAAAGTAACCTCGAATAATTTACTCAGGTAGGTTAAATCAATTGTTTGTTGTTGCTTAGCGTCCAACGTCAGCACTATATAACCTATATTGTGACCGAGTCTGCCTTAGTTGATCACATCACACTGACACCGACTAAACCAGAAAGGGATGATGTCACCAGAGCGGTGTTCGAAACCCAGGGCTATCCCGTTGCCGTAGGTCAATGTTATTCACATATCAATTATTGTAAAAGAACAAAAACTCTTCCATATTGTGTTCAAAGGTATTTAAATTCATACCGTTCGTGCCTAAAGAGAGATAGGGGTAAACTTTCCTTCTTAGAAGAAAATTTCTCCTATACTTCAAAGAACTTCAATTCTATAAACATCAGTGTTCAATTTCAATGCTCCAATTTTCAAAAGAACTTGTTATTTTCAATATAGTAAAAAGTCAAAAACATCTAAAATTTATTTTAAATAAATGTCTTTTTCAAAGAAATGATGCTTCTAGGTTAACAGATGAAAGGTTGGCACAATGGTTGGTTCATAACTTTGCAGTTTCTGGTATCTACCAACCAGCAACTTTAGGAATGACCAGATATTAAAATTTGAAAAAAAAAAATTCTATATATTATACATTTCATGCTTCCTTGAAGCCATAAATAAATGACAAATAAACTCAGATTGATCTAGTAACTGAGTTTTTATTGTGTATGCCATATGTAACTATATGATGCAGAGATGCTTATGCATAAGTTCTACAATTTACATCTCCTGCCCTAGAGGCCTCAGGTTGTTCGTATTACAATAGTGGAGCCCAAAGAAACACATTATCTTGCTTCAACTTCTTCTGGAATAAGTGTCGTCAAGTAGAGCAAGCAGGAGGCTATAGATAATACTAATGACTAATGCATGGATATTTTTTACATAAAGGCAACAAGAACAATGTGAATAATATTTGAAGTACTGCAATGAAGACAAAACGAACATAGGGAATAAACAAATAACAAATCAATAATAATAAAAATAATAATAATAACAACAACAACAACAACAACAACAACAACAACAACAACAACAACAACAACAACAACAACAACAACAACAATAATAATAATAATAATAATAATAATAATAATAATAATATAATAATAATAATAATAACAATGACAGTAGAGGAAACAAAAAAATCAATACCATTACATTTTCAAATACAGAAGTAATTTTAAATTATAAGATATAGAGAAATAAAATGGCATTTGCATCATCCTCTCACTTACATAAAGGGTATTAAAACACAGGAAATAATTATATTGTGGAAAATAAGGAAAACAAGTTATCATATTTTCATTCATTCAAAATGATGATATAAACCAGCTTTGTTAAGCCCACATTTAATTGCATGGAGGGTTTTGCTGCTTGGCATTGGCAAAGTTATAAACCATATAAACTTAAATTATTTGTTCTTATCCTAACACTAACCCTGCCCCCCCCCCCCTCCAATTCTATTATGTTTATAATAATTGGTATTCTTTAAAACGGAATGTAAACTTATAAAAACTATAACTGATAAAGAATTTTCCAAGCCATAAAAGCAAAATGAAGAATATGTTAAAATAGCGATAAGAAATATTTTAACCCAGACAAGGATATCAGACGTTTTTCAAATATGGATTAAATACAAACAGAAACAAATTGTTCACCTCATGCATTTTAGAAAATATTAAAGAAACATCTGAGTGTGGACAATTTTGAGACCTTGATCTACAATAATATCATGACTTGAAACACTGCAACAAATACACACTTTACATGTATTTTGCCATCTTTAATATTAACCATGAAAAAAATGTACACTAAGGCCTGCTGTTATTGCTTTCAAATATCACTTTGCTGATTCATTCGTTAAATATATACACACACAGTGTGGGTGTGGTTCTTAAAAACAATATTCTTCTTGGCAGCCGTTACATAATGCTTCACTAAGACAGTAAAGTAGAAAAAAATTAAGACAGAATTTTTGCCAACAATGAAAAAAGGAACATGTTTTACACTTTGTTATGACACTAGAATTTTTTTATTTAGACGCGAAGGGAGTGAGGTAGGGTTAAGGGAAATGGAGGGGAAATGTTAGGAAAAAAAGGCATTTATAAGTGGATATAAAAAAAGAAAGATAAAGTGTATAAACGATCAGGCCTTATAAAAGGCAAGTATAACAAAATATATCACACAGTCTACTAATGTAAAAAGGATAACAAAAATAAATAGTTAACTACATTGGATGAGCAGATAGGTAATGATCATGTGTTCTGCAGAATGATCAGAAGATAAACAATTTTCCAAGAACGGACTAAGCCACAATCAATAAATACAACTTTATACCCATGAAAACAGAATACAGCTTCAGTTCTTTGCTCCAGTATGTAAGCCGCTTTATGTTCCACCCAGTATATAACCCTCTTTTTGCCTCATCCAGGATATAACTCTCTTCATGCCATACCTTTAATAACTCCAACTCTATGGTGCAATCAATATATTAAACTCTTAATGCCATTGTTGGACATACTTCCTTTTGCTGCCCCTAACTTCAAACCTGCAAATTACTTCCATCACATAGATTCCAAGATGACAATCTTTATAAGAACAACCAGCAGTTGAGAATGGTTCTCACATCAATAACTACTTGGCAATATTGAATTACCTAGAACAGTGAAAGTCCAGGCAATCATTAAAAAAAAATTTAAAAAATAGCAACCAAAAACAAAAAACAAAATGAGACATGGTATGGCAAAATCTTAAGAACAAATCAGAAAGACTCCAATCAGGAACATTATGTAGAATTTATATTAATATTGCACGTTGCAAAATGAGAACAAAGGGACCCCACTTCACATTGTACAGAAATATTTGTGGAGCACTTATACACTTCATAACACAAATCCAGAATCAACAAGAAAAGTATCTAACCAAAAACATATTACATTGTACATGGAATATTTTATCTACATTAGAATGATTA
Source organism: Elysia chlorotica (assembly GCA_003991915.1). Classification (NCBI taxonomy): domain Eukaryota; kingdom Metazoa; phylum Mollusca; class Gastropoda; family Plakobranchidae; genus Elysia; species Elysia chlorotica. The sequence goes on along the minus strand of RQTK01000127.1, from coordinate 89,696 downwards.
TTTCCTAATAAACATCTTTTAGAATTCACCTTGAAAAGTTTATATAAAGAAAAAAACTATTTTTGACAACACAATAATGAAGTTTGAATATTTTTATATCTAAACCAGTACAGCAGCACTTTTGATTTATGTTGTTAAAGATCTTGAAATGCAGGGGTTTATTAGTTTGTGTGCTTGGATATTAATGGATAATACTAACTGCACATAGCTTTCTTGGTGAGTTTATTAAAAAAAAAACACTACACTAATGTGAAAAAAAAAATATGCATCAATGCATACTTTGAATCTCTACTACTAGCAAAAATACACAATTTGTTGAAGAATAATTAAAGGACTAAAATAGAAATAAGATAACCACCCACATCAAATGCCACAAGATCTAACTTAATGACAAAAAATACTAACAACATAAGCAGCTTTAAACTTTCATTACTCTTTTATTGTATTCTAAACCCTTCTATAAAACCTTTTCTGGTTTTTTTTTTGTAAATCAAGTGGAAAACAAGCGTCAAACATGAAAAAAAAACAACAACAAAACTCTGCCATATGACAGACGCCTATAGATGTCAACTTTTTAAAACTAGGAGTGGGAGAAAAATTTTCAACAGAAGCATTAAAAAAAGTCAACTGATGTCCTATAACTGTCCCGAAAGTACCAAATAATAATATTGAATCAAAGGAAAAAAAAAATAGTATCTGCCTACCGACACCTTTTATTCCACAAAATATTGTGAAAAAATGTACATGAGGAAAAAAAAAGGGGGGAAGCTATTCCGAATGCATCAAATATTTAACATGACTAAAAGATTCCCAATTGTCTGATAAAGTGAATGATAAAAAATAGAATTCGAAATCATTAAATTACAATGTTGGATAAAGTAAAGAAAAAACCCAGAGATGTTTGCACTAAATTAACATAAACTTTTTTTTACACTATTTAAATAGCAAAGACTTTAAAAATCCAATTTTTATGGAAATAAAAAAAAATAAGCTAATGCATTATGAAATTACACAGAAAGACACCCTGAAAGCTGCAAAAAATATACTTGGATTGGCATTTAGTTTATTACCTAAAATATCAACTGTAGCAGTGATTTTGAAAATTTTCCATAATTTATTTGTGTACATAATTATTTCATTCTTAAAAATTTAGCAAGGTTGAGAGACAAAGCATAGGCCACAAAGAGGATGAGCATTTAAGTATGTCAAACAACTGACACATTCTTTGTTTATGTTATTAAAGTTTGGGGAATGGAAAAATAAAAAAGGAGTGAACACACATCTCTGTTCTCACAGGAAAGCTTTTGTGAAGTTTTGCAAACTCAAGCATACAGTGGATATTCTTGAAAGTGCTAAAACATATAGTTACTACAGTCATTAGAGAGAAAAAAAAACTGTCCTTATATAAGAATCAAGTCCTCTGTATCCTACTTAGCATTAGAGTATCCAATTATTGTTTTTTGACCCCCTTCAAGGTTCTTTTTCTCTCCTTATTCTATATCAAAACATGTACATATTTCCCTCTTTTCTTTAATAGCCAAATATCAAGAAAAAAAATATTAAGTATATGCAGACAAAAGGTGCCACATAAAAAATTAAAAAAATTCCTCAAATGCAAAATAAATAAAATTCTGATTATCCTTATGTGGCAATTTCATTCTTGTTTAACCACACAGGTCATGATCAAGGGCCATTCACAACTTTCTCTATCTCTTTCCCAGTTCTCTGCATCTGCAAACTATTATATCCAAATCAGGCGTGTGCCAGTCCCTCAACTGTCCTGAGCGTCTAAGAACTCCTAAGCCTTGTCTAAGCCAGGTCAACTGAGAGGGAACTCGGTGCTGGGCGAGCGTCGGACCTCGCGGTAGCACGGCTTGCACACAGGCACTGGGCGCCGGTGGTAGTGGCCGGGCAGGGGGATGCTCCGCGCGATGCACCGCACACAGAACACCTGGCCGCACTTCCAGCAGTGGAACTACACGTCGGGTGGACCCAAAGGAAGATAAGAACAAAAAATGATGTGAGTCATGTAGAGAGCAAAGGAAGGCTTATTTTCTTGACGTCCTTGGTCAGCAAATAGTCTATATTGTAGGTAGGTCCCACGATAAATTTGCTTATTGCCACGCAAGGATTAAGCGGAAAAAACAAAATCTCTGTCCTCACCAGTAACATTATAATGACATCAACCCAGCTAGTAGGATATAGATTCAGACAAATAAATCTGTGCGATCAAGGTATGGAACTTGGGACCTCCTGAATAGAAGCATAGCACTGTATCTTCAGTTATCACCTTCTGTCACTGTCAAAGTATGGTATGTTAATTGTTACTAAGTTTTAGGTCATTGACTTTTATTTCATTTACCGAAGAAGCCATTTTGATAATGTAAAGACTGCTGCTTCTCAGACTACATATAATTATCATGTGTGTGAATATGTGCGGATGTGTGTACACATTTGTAATCCGTGAATACCCTGTAAATGTATCTGTTTTATCCTGTAACGAATAAAATTTTTCTTTTAGATTAATAAAGTAATATCTTACCTTATCTTGTTATACCTTATCGTAAGTAGGTTGAGTAGGTTGAGGTTGAGTTATTTCTTTTTAACAATTAAATTACCTTATTACAATCATATGCCCATGTATACTACAAAATCTTGGACCTCGATATTATTAGTTGAGTATTTGCTTTTTGCTTTTTTTTTCTATTCTTTGAGTTTTTGTTTTTTAATCTTTTTGTTTTGGTATTACCAACCTTTTTCACATAATGGTCAAACGGGGAAGCACAAGAACAGCTGAAGACGTTGCGAAAAGACTTCCAGCCGATGGCCACAGTCTTGAGTTCTGCCAGGAGCTGCTCCACAGTCAGCGTGTCTGAGCTCGGAGACCTCACCATGCCTCCTCCCCCCGTCAGCTCGTCCACGCCTCCCGACCTGGAGAGCTGGGAGCTGGCCTCGTCAAACCCAGACTCAGAGTCGCTCTTTATGTGGTTCAGGCTCCCGCTAATGCTTGCGCCCTTAGCACAGTCAAGCTGGGCCTGTAAGTCAAACAGAGAGAGAGAAAAAAATATATCACACAAACAATATGTTCATCAGTAAAAGATGCGGGTAGAACTTCCTTCATTTGAATCATTTAAGCATCATATTCGGTGGTTCATTTATAATTTTTGGTTTTATCTCCTTTTTGAAAAACATGTGAACTCTGCCGTTTAATAAAAAAAGGCACACTATGTCCGAGTTTTATGGTTAATTTTGCTTCCAGATTGTATTTCTTTAGTGATTCACAACAGTATGTATTTCCTGTTTCCTACAAGTAAAAATGATTTGGTGTTAATCTCAATCTTCCTTTTACTTAAATAGTTATAATTTCTCTGTAGCACACATTGTCATAATAAATTTGCAACAGATTGTTCCATGATCCATTGTTCATAACGACAATGTTTAGATAGTTTCTCCCTTGAGAGTCTACAAAAACATGATCTTGGTTGGGGGAACCTTCACCGAATGCTTTGAGGATTTCAGTAAAATAGCAATAATTATATAGAAACACCCATCATCCAATAAATTTCCCATCTATGATCAATTTGGATGACTGTTTTCACCATGCAAAGCAATGCCATTTTGAGCTGATGACTTTTCTCTAAACTGCAAGTCACATTGTTTAACTATTCATTCTTATATTGTAATTTGCATTGGTTTATTCATAGCTGAGTTTATCTTGGAAATAATATGTAGGCTATTTATATATTGATTTATGTGCAGTTGATTTATAACAATTTGCTTTGACTTCCAACAATAAGAATGAATGAGAAAAATATTCTCATTTGAAGAATGTAGCTTCTTGTACATATAGACAAACCTGACAGTACTTCATGATCTGCTCTTATGTGTCAACTTATTGCTTATACTTACCGAAAAAAAATGTGATTTTTTTGAAACAGTAAAATATTAGAGAATGGGGAGTGAGGGGGGAGGCGAAGGCCGGGTAGAGGTAGTAAACTATACAATCATTAGTTAGCATTTAAGATACCAAAAGGGTGAAATACTTATATTCAAATAGTAGTGCAAATGGTAGTGACAGGTCTTAACTCAGAAGAAGCTAAAAATTCCCATGTGAAGAATGTACAAGCTGTTACCTCAGAATCAAAGCTTCCCTTGCTGGTGAGGGGCACCATCTCCACAGGCTCGGGCGTTTTGTCAAAGGGGCCTGTTTTGTGGTTTGTGTAGATAGTGGTGGCTGCATTGGGGCCAGCACTAGGACTGTCGCCGATGTGTCCACTTAGGTAGCCTTCGATAGAGTCCATGGACACATGGCCCTGAAGTTTCCGCTGGATAGCTTCCTCCGATTTACCAAGCAGCTTGCAAATCTGGGTCACACGCTTTGTTGGTGAAAAAAAAATCTATTATTATCAGTACATGTAAAAAGAATATTAAAAGCATAAAACCCACTCATATGAAAATCTGAGATTTGAAATATTCATAAAAAGAATATAAAATTAAAAAACAAATGAAAAATCTTTAAAAAACTAAAATGCTTCAATGATGGTAGAAAGATTGATCTCCAGATCTAGAGCACAAGCCTGGACAAGCCATAGACTAGAAATCGCAAATATTGTTTTAAACAAAACCTATTATGTAATAATGTGTTGTTTATTTTTAGAAAAACTGCATGGATCAATTTAATTTAAAAGGAATGAATACAATGCATTTTTTTGCAGTCACTTTGTTATATTAACCTTTCACAAACAAAGAGATGAGTTTTAAGAAATAATGTGAGGTGGTCTCAGTTGATCGGGTTGAAGTTTCCATGAAAGGTTTAGAGGTAGCGTCACAGGGTAAAAGTGTTTAAATTCCTTTACGTGTATAAAGTCGTATCTCTGGTTCCTAGACTGCCACACATACATTTAAAAAAACAATTGAAAAGGAGAAAAGAAAGCTACCTTTTCAAGCAAGAGCACATGGTCCTCTAAAGACACACTGTGGTCCTTAGCTGCACTTATGATGTCGAAAACCGCTTCTCTGGGGTGAATACCACTTTCAAACCTGTTGTACATCCCACGCCAGTACCTGAGAATGCACAAAATACTTTTATATTACGGTTGGAATCATTTGATTTTTCTCTATTTCAATTGACAATGCATTTGAGAAACAAAGTTTTAAAAGATAAGATTTTATACACCAGTAAGGCAAATTGAAGAACAATAACTATTACTACTGACCTGATAGATTGAGGAGATGGATTAGGGATAATCACAGGTTGTTTGATCTCATAAGTCTTCTTATATAGAGGGTTTAGGTATTCCGTGGAATGCAGAGACAGGTAGCCCCACAGAGAGTATGTTCTCTCTGATAATCTGCAGAAACGATAAAGAACCGATACATAGACAGAATGTAACTTGGTAACCGAAATTATTCTTTTGTTTAAAAAAATGTTGAACTCGACGATGCACATTGTACTCATAAATAAAAAAACTTATATGCCAATATGATTGAGCAAAAGATGTGGCTTTGCACCATTTAAAAAACAAATCAAAATAAAACTTAAACAAAGCAATGCTTTTAAGCTGCGAGATCTAAGTGAAATCAATATTTAGATGAGTTATTGTAAACTCTGATACTAATTGAGATTATGCTAAAACATGTAAAAGTCACACAGTTGCAGTTGGATCTATGCTAATTGGTATATTTAGTCATTGAAAAAATTTTTTCAAACTTTACCACAAAAACAGACAGACAGACACACACACTTTCTCTCTGCCTGTCTGTTTGTCTTTCTCTCTGTTTCTGTCTGTCTGTCTCTCTCTGTCTCTATCTCTCTCTCATTGATTTATCCTATTTTTTTCGCGACCTTTATGTACATTTCTTTCAACACCACTATTGTCATTTTCCCCAAGTTCACATACATCTCATAAAGCACCAAGCGCGGTTTCCCCATCCACCTACTCACCTTAAATCTAGTCGGTCTTTCTCACAGTTTCCTATAAATGTTCCAAACTGGCAGGAGTAGATGTGGTCGTGTATAGTGAGCAGGAAGCGCTCGTTGAACTGGAAAGCGCAGGGGAACTGCTGCATCATCTGCCACACACACTCCAGGAACTGAGTGAACACTGGCGAGGTCTCCTTCACCTCCACACTCTCCAACAGACCGCAACGGTCAGTGAACTTGTGCCCAAACGCTAGCCACTCCTTCTCAATGAGGGCCTGAGCGGAGAGAGAGCAAACAAAAATTGAAGGAAAAAATTAAATATCCTTTAAAGTTTAAACATTTATACAATATTATATTTTAACTTTTTTCCTTAGAAATTAAAAGAGAGAGAGAGTTTTTTTTTTCAATTCCTTTTCAGGATTATTGTTATTGGAAGTGTGCTATAAAAATACAATTACTAGCATAGTGTTTTATTATTATTATTATTATTATTATTATTATTATTATTATTATTATTATTATTATTATGACATAATAACTATCTTTAGCATCATTATCATTATCTTTATAACCACAATAATTAAATGTCATTATCCTAATTATTATTATCATTTTTATTATCTACAATATCATCCATTCTTTGTAATACATGTACCACATAGGATAAATTCAATTTAGTGGTTTTCTTATTAGCGTAGATGAGAGTCAGGAGACTGACCTGAAAGCCTTGCATGGTTCTATAGTAGGGGTCCAGCATGATTCCTGCCAAGGAGCATGTTTGAGCAGTTCTGTCCCAGCCATCAGAACAGTGCACCAATACACTGGTCCCTTCAGATATGGCCTAAACAACACATACAAACAAATTATGGAATTACCATCACAAGTAGGTCATGTCGATCATGGAAAACCCTCTTACATAAGTTATAAAACACAGCAAACTAATTATCGCTGCTGTGGTGATAACATCGAATAAGAGCCTTAATGTTCAAGAATGCTTTTATTTTGTGTGAAACATAATCTAAACATCCTGTTTTATATTCTGACTAAGAGATTTGTTTGATTTCAAGTGATAGAGATTTTTTTTTCAACAGAATGAAAATGAGATAACTCCAACGCGACGTGATAAGATCGCGTAACAGCCACGTTTGTCGCTTACTTGGTCTTATCACGTGGAGCGTCCTGTAAGTGGTGTTTACCCGTCGGTAGGTAAGTGTATCAAAGAGACCGCTGCCGCCTATTATCAATTTGACTGATTCGGCATGGGTCAATGTTGTGTTAGCGTTGCCCTAACCAAACAAGCGAGGAAAAAAAAAGAAGAAGAAGAAGAAGAAGAAGAAGAAGAAGAAGAAGAAGAAAAGGAAGAACAAGAACAAGAAGAAGAAGACAAAATGAAGAAGTCATCTATTCAATGACAGTTACAGCCTCAACTGACATCAATAACAATTGCTATGAATGCTTCAACAATGAGCGGAAAAGCATCTACAGATGCAACAGAGTCTCCGACAGCATCATCATCATCTCAAGTCCTGACTCCAGCAGCAATGTCAGAGGCTGCAACAGCATCATATTGAGCACTGACTACAGCAGCAATGTGAGAGGCTGCGACAGCATCATCTTGAGCACTGACTGCAGCAGCAATGTGAGAGGCTGCGACAGCATTGGAGAGAAGTCTACCAACTTTTATACAAGTAACTAATTTATGATCAGCTCTTATAAAAGTAATTTTTTTATGATCAGCTCTTTTACAAGTAATTTTTTTATGATCAGCTCTTTAACAAGTAATTTTTTTATGACCAGCTCTTTTACAAGTAATTTTTTTATGACCAGCTCTTTTACAAGTAATTTTTTTTTTATGATCAGCTCTTTTACAAGTAATTTTTTTATGACCAGCTCTTTTACAAGTTATTTTTTTTTTTTATGATCAGCTCTTTTACAAGTAATTTTTTTATGATCAGCTCTTTTACAAGTAATTTTTTTATGATCACCGCTTATACAAGTAATTTTTTTTATGAGCAGCTCTTGGGGGCCAACAGATGTTTTTTATTAATAATCTTGAGTCATTAATCACCATCTTAAAACCAGATACATGATTTCTTGACCGCGATAAAATCAGATAGGCACCATCGTGTCCCTTACCTGGTCTTATCACGGAGTGAAAAACGAATAACTGTGTTAGAACATTCTATTGAGTGCCATTATTCTTTGAACTGCAGCAAAAGTACAATATTTCTCCTTCAGGACGATATATTCTTCTGCAAGGATCAATAACGAAGTCATAAAAATGTGTATTTCTAATTTTGTCAATTTAAAAAACGTTTTTTCGTTTCCCCTGTAAAAATTGTCCATGGCTGGCAGTTATCCCATCTTATCACTGCCGCAGCGATATTCTTATATTGCCTTATAAAAAAAACTAGATGTAGAATGTAGTTTAGGCTGCTGTCAACAGGATTACATCCTAGGTTGACAGCATAAGAAGGTTGGGGTTGGGTTGGTTTAACGTCCAACAGCAGCACTATATAGGCTATATTGTGGACGGGCCCCAAGACAGACGTCTGATAATTTTATGTGCTGTCACACACGAGACAGGGCGGGGATACCATGAAGGTATGGCCTTATGATACTACTACGAACATAAAGTTACCTTCCTAGTCATTGAAATGAAAAAGAAATCAAAGCAATGCTAAAATACATTGTTTTAAAAGGTTAATGTCATTTTTTGTTAGTCTGATATAACTTTCTTATGTTATATACCCACTAAGCACTATAAAAAAAAAAAAGAATAAAACTGTGAAGGAGACGTGTCACCATAAGAGAAGTACACAATCTAAATAATATTTTGTTTGTTTCGTTTTCGTAATTTTCTTTTTTTACATAAACATTCTTCCAGTTAAAATTCCTATAAATAAATAATCACCACCACATACATGTCTTTGTAAGTCCAACTACTCATATGAATCAATATATACATTTTTTGAGAGCATATGAATTATTATTAACATTTTGCTTATAATTGCGATATTATTTTGTTAAATTTTGCATTTGTAAAATCCAAGACATTTTATCATCTGAATAAAAAAGATTATGTAAAAGATAATTATTAAAGAAGAAAACTAATCTTTCCAAGGCTTTCTCTTAGCAAAAGGGGTTAAAAGCAATGGAGGAATACAAACCCTAGCAATGAAAGCTGACGTATCGATGACGGCTGCTATATGTTTGAGCCAACCACAACCCTCTAGTCGATTGAGGAAGTCGTTCATTGAGGGTTTTTTCAGCTCTGACACTGAGGAGGATCATGCAGTTATTAATACTAGCACTCGGTTTCTTAACGTCATCATTTATCAAATCAGAAGAGATTTAGCTCTTCATTTGAATTTGCAGCAGTTCATTTTTTTAAATTAATGCTATTCCCTATACAAGAAATTCTTGTTAAGCATTTTGAAGAAAAAAATATATTGAAGTTTTGTGTTCCTTCCTTATGGTATTTTTTAAAGCAAATATTATACAAATTTACAATATCAATTATTAAGTAAATACAATCCATTCACTGCGACAAAAGGAAAAGAAAAAAAAGAAAGGGGGGGGGGGGTAATAAAACAAATAAAGGAAAGAAAGAATGAAGACTACAGATGAGTGAGGCCAACACAAATTAAGAGGGGGAGAAAAAAAAAGAGAAAGAGCAATATAGGGATCTTCAACTTCAAGGGAAAAAGGTTCTAAAAAAATTTACACAGAAAAAAAAAGAAATTAAAATTGTGTGTGTGTGTGTGTGTGTGTTTGTGTGTGAAAAGGTGAGGGAGAGAAACTAGAAAGAGAGCGAGGGGTTATAGAGAAAGAAACTGGGAGACAGAGAGAGAGAGAGAGACAGAAGGCGAAGATCAACAGAGAATAAGAGAGATAGAAAGGGGAAGACAGAGGGGCAGTGTATGTGTGTGTGTGTGTGTGTGTGAGAGAGAGAGAGAGAGAGAGAGAGAGAGAGAGAGAGAGAGAGAGAGAGAGGTGAAGAACGGACTTACATTCTATAAGTTTCTGAAGACTTGCGCGCATCACGTGTATGTTCTCAATACCCAGGAACTGGAACTTCATGTTGCTGTAGAAACTCTCGTTCTCGTAGCCCTTGCCTTGTGCTTTGTTCACCATGGCATTGATCTGCAGGGATCACGAGAGATAAAGGTAGCAAGACATGAACACATCCGTCCTTTGATGTGATTGTATAAATTCATCTTCATCTGTCGTCAACAAAAACAAACACAAAAAAAACGTACCTACCAAACAACTACAATGAATCAACAAAAACAAAACAAATAGGAATGGTTGTGTATGAACTTCAATCCTGTGTCCCTTTATGGTAGCCTAGGGCTAAGGACAATAACACAGGCAAAGAATTAATAAGTTCTATATCAGCCCACGATAATTATGTGAAAATTCGATTAAAAGGAAAAAAAAACAAACTTACCATATCAAGTATCTAACAGTGAGTTTTGATAATGTGATTTCAGAGAGAAAAATTCAAACAATAAAAGCAATTATAAAAACCACCAGAAACAACACCAACGTCAAAAAACAACAAGAAAAACCACCAGAAACAACACCAACGTCAAAAAACAACAAGAATGACAACAATAAAAAAAAACATCTCCACCAACTACAACAGAAATGACAGCAACATAAAATGAATAAAACCATCAGCTGCAAAAACAATAACAAAGTAAAACAAAACAAAAAAACACCAATAACGGCAAGGAAACAACAACAATCAAATATATATACCGAGAGACAGACGGACAAGAAACTGCCTTCGTGCTCTAGACATATCCTGTTTACACTGCCTATAAGCTGTCAATCGAGTTGTCAGCTCACATGCAGATGTCTAATCCTTTCTATTGGGGACCTGTCATGACGTCCAGTTTATTAAGACTGGCTTAGATTTACGTCAACGCTAATGCTAAGTTGATGCCACACACTTCCTGCTAACTCAGGACCGGAAACTCTTTTTACGAGAAAAAAAAACAAACTTTTTTTTCAGATAGAAATGCCCCCATGACATCTTTACTCATTATTATTTATAATTTTTATAATTCCTTTTCGATACAAAAATGTTTCCATAGATTATTATGTAATTTTAATTTCACTAAGTGGATAAGGAAGGATGTAAATTAACATACATGTACAATGCCTACATGTATTAAATAACAGTAGCAGCGAGTTCTACATCTTTTTTCAAAATTCTCAGGCTTTTAAATAGTCAACTCCATGATTTTGTCACTCTCTATAGGAAAGAGAAATAAAAACAAAAGAAGCCTAAAACATAACTTCACATGCGCATCTCAGTATAGTAATCAAGTGTCAGCTCGATGTCATCCATCTTGAACAGCACACAAACGTTACAAATTGTTGATGCTGCTACTGCTACAACAATAATTACAACAACGACAACAACAACTACTACTATTACTACTACCACTACTACTACTACTACTACTACTACTACTACTTCTACTACTAGTACTACTACTACTTCTGCTACTACTACTACTTCTACTACAATTACAACTACTACTACTACTACTACTACTACTACTACTACTACTACTACTACTACTACTACTACTACTACTACTACTACGACGACGACGACGACGACCACAACAGCAATTGCAGATACTAATGCAATTGCTGCTCCTACTACTGTATTACACCAACAATAGCCACATTTAATATCATTTATTACTATTTCCACCCACTTCGACCGGTTCGAGACATATAACCCTCATATCCATAGGACATAACCTTAATCTTGGAAGTCAAGGAGTCTGGGTAAATCGCTTTAAAACACTTAGCAAAAGGACTCAGACTTGATCCTTCTTTTTTCCATAATCCTTCTTTTTAATCTAACCCCCCCCCACACACACACACATGTCTGCCTCGCACCCTCACTGACCTTGGGCCTGGTGTCCACCACATACATGTAGTGTGAGCCCGGGTTGGCCCTGAGGATCGCCTGCAGCATCTGCTCGTCCTCCACACACCGGGCTGAGAAGCCTGACAGCGGCTGGCTGCACCGGGTCAAAGTCGCCTGGGGGGAGGGGGGCACAGGTAGGCGCACGGGGAGCAGTGGGGGAAGACATACAGGTGGATTAACATCTCAGTCAGAGTCGGAGAGAGAGAGAGAGAGAGAGAGAGCGAGAG
>RQTK01000127.1:58093-70629 GCA_003991915.1 Elysia chlorotica | reverse complement strand
AAGAAGAAGAAGAAGAAGAAGAAGAAGAAGAAGAAGAAGAAGAAGAAGAAGAAGAAGAAGAAGAAGAAGAAAAGAAAAAGACGAAGCCTTAAATAAAAAGTCGACGACCACGACATATCTAAAACCAGGCAAAGGAAAAAAGCACGGCCCGCATGACAGGATAAAACATTTACTGAAAGAAAATTGTCGCTGAGCTCCAAATTGACTATTTTGATGGTCTTTTTATATTTCTGTGTCAGAAAAATTGATCAGTGCTCTGTAAAGTGAGATACTTAACTTGAGATCTACTATACTAAAGGGATTTGAAAGTCACAGTAATTTATACTTATTCTAATTATATTGCCATTATTAATACTTCTTGGCATTTTTTTGGCACTGTGTTTTGTCTTTCATATTCTACGAGATCCGAAAAGTTTTCTTTCCACTGCAATGCGCCCTGACCAATCTAAAAATGTTTTAGGATCAGCTGTACGTTTTCAATTTTCAGGCTTTATTTTTATCATCGTTGTTTAATAAGACAGAAAGTTCTAAAATTGAATATAAAGGAACATATTTTTTAAACATAGTTAAATCCAATACTTTCATTTTCAGATAGATCCATAATACTGGATTTTGAATAATCTCTCTTTCTCTTTTATCTATCTCTGCCCCCACATTTTTTCCCCGCAGAATTTCCGTTACATCCATATTCCACTTTCTCCTTTCCTGCACTAAATAATTATTATGATTTTGTACTCAGCTAATTTGTTGTTTTTTTTCCTTTCACGTCATTTCCGGTTTTTACCCTCTACTCCAGCCGTTGATCTATTACATCATTTTCTAAGAGAGAGAGAGAGAGCTCTCTCTCTCTCTCTCTCTCTCTCTCTCTCGCTCGCTCTCTCTCTCTCTCTTAGAAAATGATGTAATAGATCAACGGCTGGAGTAGAGGGTAAAAACCGGAAATGACGTGAAAGGAAAAAAACAACAAATTAGCTGAGTACAAAATCATAATAATTATTTAGTGCAGGAAAGGAGAAAGTGGAATATGGATGTAACGGAAATTATGCGGGGAAAAAATGATTGGGGCAGAGATAGATAAAAAGAGAAAGAGAGATTATTCAAAATCCAGTATTATGGATCTATCTGAAAATGAAAGTATTGGATTTAACTATGTTTAAAAAATATGTTCCTTTATAATTCAATTTTAGAAGCGTTGTTTATGTTTTTTATCACAATCTTTAAAGAGTCCCTAGAATTGACCACCAATAAAAGGTTCAAGCTAGAAGTCTACGTGGCCGAAGGCATTGATTATTTTTTTAATCTGCGATTTCGGAGTGATAAAGTCGTTGCCTTCGCTAATACCAAAAGGCGATTTAGTTCTGGAAAAAGAATAAACATGGGACAAAAACAACAAAAAATATAAGTATTCCTACCGCTTGGTTTCGACACCTTTTGTGCAATTATTTTATTTTTATGTAGCGATACTTTTAGTTATCTTTCGTCCTAATTGAAAAGAAAAAGAAAAAAAAAACACTTCACATAACAAACCTATTCCTTATCTAAAATACAATGTGTATAACAGGGAAGAAAAGTAGAATAAAGAAGTTTTACAAGGTAGAAACAAGAATAACAAGGACAAAGAAGAATGATCGAACAGGAAAGAAATCTGGATCTATAGATGAAAGTATTGACAAATAGTCGAAACGAAAAGAGACTTAAACAATCTTTGTTCCAGTTAGGTTACTCATCCAATCGATAAAAAGATAAATGGCTTAAGAGGGATGGGGATGTTTTGGTTCTTTGCGGCTAAGGATAGTCGGTTCTGGCATACCATGGGAGATTTTTCTAAATAAAAAGAGAGAAAAATCTGGGTAAGAGCCAGTCAGACGATACTTTCTTCTGACAAGATTTCATCGATTAAGCGGCTAGTACAGAGCTAGCTAGAAAGCAAACACACAAACAATTAAACAGAGGCAAAAAGAAGTAGCATTCTAAAACCGTTATCCAGCACTCAGATAAATTAACGTTGTTCTTTTGTTGCTGCTTTTTTTCTATTGTTAAGTTGATTTAAAAAAAATCAATAAGCCAAAAAGAAGCAAGCAATTCATAACATTATATCAGAAATCATTATTATCTGTTTCAGACATTAATGCCTCAGAAAATTATGATTCATACGATGTAAGTATGAAATTCAGGGAAGTGTTCTAGCCATCAATGTGTCAGAGAGTTCAAGAAGGTCTATGAGAAACTATCAAAGATATTGTTACATTCCTATAGTCATATTCAATTTTTTTTATATGGTTTTGGTACCAGCATTTAATTGCATTAGTCAAACTCTAAACTAATGGGCTCCACCATTCTGTGGTGGTTATTGTATTTTGTCCGTCCGATGTGAAAGATTTGGGCAGAGTAAACATTTATAACCGGTGACATTTAGAGAACGCCCTATCAACGAGGAGCTCAAATGGCTACGCTAAATTAAGTAATAACTGAAAAAGAAACTGATTTTCTTCCCATCCGTATGTCTTGTTACGCCACAGTTTCTTCCTCAACAACAATTTGCATGTTCACCACGATGAAAGAGTAAAACAATGTGACAATGCTGTCTCAATTTTGCTTTTTATATACATAGTTAGCATTGCTTCTTCAAACCTATATTCAAACAGATGAGAGAATACGTATAACATCGAGAATGTAAAACGCCAAAGGTAATCTTTCTTCTAACATAACATTTCAGTAAAGACTTTTATTTCATTACAATTGTTCTATAAATCTACAAAAATGTCGCTTAATGATATTAGTCCTTTTGTTGGCTAGTTGTTCCGTTTGGTTTTGTTATTCTGGTATCCTACAGTGTAATTGATTACGTAAACGTGACCAGAGGCAGATGGACATCCTAGTACTTATCTCGAACTGGCAACCAAATCATTTATGGCCCATCTACAAAGTTTAGCCGACCACCTCCACACAGCAAGTGATTGTCATTGTTCTCAGAATAACCATTACATACATTTTTCAGATAATGATCAACCCTCAGTTGTGATCAGAGTGGGAAGCCGTGCTTGATTCAAACCTTTGTTACCTTCTTTCTTTTTAACGTTTTGTTTTTGTTTTCATTGTGTTTTTTTGTTGTTGTTTTGTTTTTGTTTTATGATTGTTTTTGTTGTTTTTTTCTTTGAAAAAAAAGGGGGGGGGGTTCTCCTGGAAGACTGATATAAATATGAGATATTGATTTACCATTTTACCATTAGCTTCTAATAATCCAATTATTAGTTTCCGTCAGACTGATACAAGCGATGAAAAATACCCTTCAAATAATTAACTTCGTTTCTAGCGGGTCTCTCGCTAGCGGTGCGACTCCTCTTTTTGTGGTTGTTTTTTTTTTATTGTCCATAAAATACAATATCAGTGGCTTTATTGAGCAAACTTAGTAGGATGGTAATAAATCGCAACCATTCTGTTTGTTGAAGAGCCATAAGCGATGGATATTATTGACGCTACAGATGTCTTATATTTTCTCGTTTAGATAAGAAAAAGCGGTATCACTATATAAAGAATTAATTGACAGTTTCTGGGACTTACGGCCATTGAAGAAAATACCTAAAATCCCAGACATACCAAAATCATACTCATTTGGTCTGATTTGACTTCAAACATTTCGATTGCTTGATTTTTCCTTTCTGCGGTAAAAACATTTAGGTGTCCTTATTTCGACTCTAAATTCTTTAAAAACTTCCTTACACAAAACAATGTCTGGTATAGCCTGAGTCCACAAATTGTCTTCAAAACATTGAGTACTGATCAGAACTCGAATTTTTTTTTTTTAAATTGAGGAAATGGATACCAGAAGATCAAAGAATATCCGTATAACCTACCGCAACATCTCATAGGGAGAGAGAGCAAGTCTCTCTCTCTCTCTCTCTCTCTCTCTCTCTCTCTCTCTCTCTCTCTTCCTCTATCCCCCCCCCCCCTTTCCCTCTGGATTTAAGGTTTCTTGGGTTCCCTAAGGAGGGGGGGGGGGAGGGGATGGGGAGAATGAATCCTTTATGGCAACAATCAGAACGTCAAAAGGCCGCATTTTTATGTCGCACTGAATCAGATATCAAGAAGTAGAAGTAAGTGCGTACAACAAAGCAGACCTCCCGATTGCCGCAAGTTGGTACGAACATCGTAAATAGTCCAGGAAAAATAGCGAAAAAATAGGCCTAAACTAAAACTAATTGTTGCTTTATAAGTGTTTTTTACACGTTCATGTTGTCAAACATCTAAACCATGTAGCACTAAAAATTTACCGCCGTATGTGTGGTGTAACGTGTTTTTGAGAGATCAAAGGTCAACAAGTGCAAGTTTTCAAAAACGCACTATTTTCTAAATAAATCACAAACCATCTAAGACATATATAGACAGCTCTATTACAACGTTTTAAGCTTATAACAAGCTATGTTTAGATGATAGGAGGATTTAGACTTTCGTTTGTTATATTGGTCAAGCCTTTGGGTACTCAAAGTGTGGTTAAACGTGTTTTTTTTTCAGGTCAAGAGTGCACTATTTTTTTAAACATCTTTTTGTAAAAGAAATTCAAGATTCATATGCTACCGGAGCATGTGTATATAGTACAAAGACACTGCAAGCATTTTATGAAGTCAAAGGTCACCTTTTAATTTTAATGTTAATTCACAGTTAATGAAAATTCAATATATAATTTAAAAGATAACAAATTGTGGTTTTACTAATTTATATTTTGAAGAACATGTAAAGATCATTTCTCAGGTAATAAGACAAACAAAACAAGACCTAATTCGAATGATATAATTGTTCGCCTTTTGGGGCTATAAACACAGCAAACATTAAAAAAAAAATTAGAACTGCTGGTCTCTAGGCTAGTTTTAAATTAGATCTAGGTTGTAATCTGTATTCAAAATTTAAATAACACATTTTTTATGCTATTGAAGGTAGATTCGAATCTCTGTTACTTCTTTCTAAGCTTTTATTTAATAAAATAAAGCAATTCAATCCAATGTAGAGATCTAGTTATAGATGTCTATAATACAGACTTCTTTTAAGTTTGTGCCGAAGTGTGGTGTTGCAAGCGCTGCTAGGCGATACCAAGTATGGTGCTCCGTGCAAATGTAAATTTAGATATGTTACGCCCATCCGGTTTTGGTAAACTTTCGTATGGGGGAGACCAAATCCAACGACATAAAAAAATAATAGAAAGCAATTAATTGCAGATTACATTCTATTTTTCCTTGACTAAAAGTTAAATCTAAATCTACACTACGCTTTTTTAATAGCGCTGTCTAGGAAAAGGTGCAAAGATCTCATACTCGACTTGTAACAGCTCCCCTTTGAAAGCTGGGGCTTGCCTACAATAAAAAGAACTTCATCAGACTGCCCCTCCTTTACGGCCACAACCTCCATTCATCTAGTCCTAAAGGCAAATTTGAATATAGACAACGATTGGCCGCACGGGTCGTCTATCTTGTATTTGCTGCGGGCGCTGCTAGGGAAATGAAACCCAACCTTGATAATCATTGGCATGATGTCAACATCCCGTTATTCCGCGATAGGGCAAAGCCAAGACACTGAGCAAACTTACATCAATGCTGCACACAGGGTGCCCTTAGTGGGCCATATTCACGCGGATCAATATCTTCTTGTATTGCTTATTTGCTTGAAAGCTTGAAGGATTCAATCATAAGGAGTCCACAGAAAATAACATATAATGGACTATTTTTATGATTATTTTGTTGCTTACATAAGATTGTGTTCTTTCGATATGGTGTACGTTCTATAGGTAAAAAATAACAATTCGAAGTCTTCAAATTGTACATATAGTCCAAGGGGTTCCAAGGGGTGAATGGATAAAAACTGAGGAGGCGGCCACAGGAAAGGTGGAAAAACTGTGTGTGTGTGTGGGGGGGGGGGGGGGTGAACATTGAAATTGAAGAGAAAAATGAAATGATTAAGAGTCCAAAGTATCGAAAAACGATATATTAGTAATGTTGATATTAATTAGTATTTTGAAACATACGCGACATGATGACAAAGGAAAAAAAAGATATAGGGAAAAAAGAGATAGAAACGGACCTTATAAGACAAAACTATTCGCAATCCTAATTGTACAAATATTTTTGTATTAGCTGAAGGCTCCCGCAGGAGCTAACAATAAACAATTTGAAACATGCGACATCCGTAATTATCTTTAAGTGACAGGGGAAACATAATAATACATTTAATAAATTAAAATTATCAAGGCATAATTACCTCAGCATTTCTGTTTGTTCAGCCCGTATTAAAAAAATGTAACAACGCCCCATTAAACAAAGAGATGAATGTTGAATATCCACAATACGTTTCTGAACCAAGCCCGTCTTCATTCTTTTAAACGCACCAAGTAAACGGAAGTGAATGAATCGATCGCCGCCAGTATCTTCCCAGAAACTCAATAAAGATCCGGCGCTCTATTTCGGGCCGCAAGTAATCAAGTAAATATAAATTGTGGAATGGGGAAGAGAGCCAAGGGAAAACGCCTTTACAATGCATTGCATCTGAATTGAAATTTTCCAAAGTGTATCTTTGTCTTTCTATTTTAATCTATTGTTTGATAATGGCATAAGGGAGATTCAAGAGCAAGGCCTAAATTTCCACATAACGCCATAAGCACGTTTGTAGTGGAATTCCACTAACAACAGGTTTCAAGCAGGATTGGGTTGGTTTTAACGTCCAACAGCAGCACTATATAGGCTATATTGTGGACGGGCCCCAAGACGGACGTCTGACAATTTTATGTCTGACACACGAAACAGGGCGGGCATACCATGACTCCTGTCTCAGCTGGTCACATTATACTGACACCGACCCAAACAGTAGGGAACGTAACAGCCAGGATTCGAACTCGGGACCTTTTGCGTCGGAAGCCGATGTTCTACCCCTGGACCACAGGAGTCAAGTTCAGTATAGTGATAAAAATCCCAACAATTTTCATTAAACTATCAAAGAAGACAACCCTTTTTAAAAGACCAGAACATACTAACATACACAATACATATGTTTTATTATACTATGTGTGCGAATCCGCTCTTGTGTTTGAAAGGAGAAATTGTTGCTTGGAATATTATGATAAACAATCATCATTTATTTGAAAAAAAGAATGTATCTATTAGCTTCAAAAAGTACGTGCACAACGAAACCTACAGGAAGGGAAAAAGAAAGGAAAAAAACAACCCAGACACACATTCATACACACATACAAACACATAACCATACCACCACCCACCACCCATCATGTATGTGAAATAAAGAGAAAACTCCGCATCAAAGCCAAAGTAAAATGACGAAGGACATGAGCACCGTCCCACGCCTTGAAGTTGAGCTCCCCAGAATCATCTTGTGTCGAGCTAGTTTTTCCACATAGATCAAAGGTTTCCCTGGGGCTCTCTACACCCATTACGGTACGCTTCTTTGTTAGCAAGTTCTTCGCCTACTAATTGGAATTCCTGCCATCCCCTCTAGCTGGCGTAACGTACCGAAACTTTCACTAGAATCGTCCGGAGTAAAGACGAAAACGAATTTGAAAAATAAAAACAATTGACAAAACACCCACATCATCACAACCATCAACAAAAACACAACAACAAAACAACCAATAACAACAACAACAACAACAACAACAACAACAACAACAACAACAACAACAACAACAACAACAACAACAACAACAACAGCCAACGAGTACAACGCGATGAATGGATTTATATGAAGAAGATATGCCACTTGTGATTCCAATCAGTGTATCATCAAAGCATGGTTATGCTGAAATCGACTATTCATAAGCATCGGGGTTTTTCGAGGTACTGGAAAGTGTAATATCGAAAACCCAACGAGTGAATTGTGGTTATTACTTTAATGATTAATTCGAAAACCGTACACACAACTAATTGCGCCCGAAAAAATCTTTAGAAAAAAATAAAACCCTAACTTTATGAGAGAAAGCTCTGATAGAACTCTGAAATATTTCTCAGTTTTCATTAACAAAGTGAAAAAAGAAACTTGAAAATTGCGATATTTACACTGAAGTATTTTGTTTTTCTGGTGTGGTTTTCTTCTTTTGTGTGTGTAATCGAACGCTAGCGTAACTATCTACTTGTTTCATACAATTTTTGAACATTAACAATTACTTCTGTTTCCAGGAGACTTCGCAGTGCTACCAATAAACTCTTCAGTGAGGGAATGTCCAACTCACAGACTTGTCCTCCTTCTCCTCCTATGGTGCTAGGACCCTGGGATCGAGAGTTCATTTGTTTGTGTTTACTCGCTGAGCCGTACTTGGCCTCAGGGCTCGCTACTTTTTTATTTTTCTCTTCTTTTCAAATCCCCAAACGACGGTGAGAAAGAAAGAGATAGATAGATAGATAGATAGATAGATAGATAGATAGATAGATAGATAGATAGATAGATAGAGAGAGAGAGAGAGAGAGAGACATAAACAGAGGAGATAGAAGGGAGAGAGAGGAGACAGCGGGGGAGAGAGGAGAGAGAGAGAGGAGATAGAGGGGAGAGAGAGAGGAGAAAGAGAGGAGATAGAGGGGAGAGAGAGGGGCGGAGAGAGGAGATTCGTAATTCTAAAATGGATGTCATGTATCAGTTTCTTCCGGCAAAATTGTAAAGCATAGTACATTAATAAAACATTTTTCAAACATTTGAGTAAAATCATGAACATTGCTTACGGGGATATTGATAAAGCTCGATCACCAAATGGACAGCGTCGACCAAGAGATATCTGGAGACTGATGTACTGCTATGGCTTCCCACCAGAATTCGTCACCATAATTCAACAACTTTATAAAGACACCACGAGACAGCCGCGAGGGTAAACTAACGGAAATCTTTTAAAGTAAAAACTGGCGTCCGCCAGGGTTGTTTGCTCTTGCCCCCGATCTTCCTTATGGTAGTTGACGTGGTTGACAGGGTTTTTCAAAAGTCAACTACAGGCCAGAGGACGGAATCCCGTGGACCTTCATGAGGCAGCTGGGGGATCTTGACTTTGCAGACGACATCAGCCTTCTCTCACAAAGAAAACAAGACGCACAATAGAAACTATATCGTGTGTCAGAAGAAGCCAGGAAGACTGGACTCAAGATAAATATCTGAAAAACTAAGGCCATACGAATCAATAACAGACAGGCAGACCCACTGAAGCTGCATCAGGAAAACATCAGAAAGATTGACAAGTTTGTTTATCTTGGTAATGTTGTAAGTAAAGACAAAGGCACAGACGAGGACACCAGATTCCGAATCAACAAGGCCCGATACGCTTTCAATACCCTTAGACCAATCTGGAGGCCTACAGCCCTTTCGGTATGAAACAAGATACGGATCTTCAATACCAACGTGAAGTCGGGTCTTACTCTATGGCTCAGAAACATGGGGCGTTACCAAGACCAACAAACATAAACTGCAATCATTCACCCACAGGTGCCTCAGAAACATCCTCAACATTAGGTGGCCTGAAGTTACCTTGAACAAAGAACTGTGGGACAGAAAGAAGCAAACCCCCATCGGGACAGAGATCAGAACGCGAAATGGGGCTGGATAGGCCACCCACTCCGAAAGCCTGTATCCAACATCATAAGGCAAGCCCTGGAGTGGAACTCCCAAGGCAAACGCAAGGTCGGGCGTCCGAAGCAGACTTGGCGGCGAAGCACCAATGCTGAGGTAAAGGCCGCTGGTAATACATGGGCCGAACTGAAAACCAGCCAGAACCGAGTTCGGTGAAGGGGATTTGCTGCGACTTTATGTTCCTCAGGGAATCAAGAGGCTAAAATTAAACTAAACTCTATCATCGACTCTGTGCTTTGTTTTAATATGGGGAGTGTATAAACTACAATATAACACTGCCTATGAAAAATATAAAAAAAATAGTTGTCTTGTCGAAAATTTAATATGAAGGTAGTGTTTAAATCAGACACATAACGTAGTTTTATTAGGAGTATAGAAAGTAAATGTATTAGTGTTGCCTGAAACAACCATGATCTTGAAAATAGGGCCACATTTTGTTGATAATGTTGGCGTTGTTCTTGTTGTTGGTATTGTTGTTTTCAACCCACTCTAACCTAACAAGGTCGCGCGCAAAAGATAACGAATTGATGTAGGTCATTTAATCAAGGTAACACAAAACACTGATGAAGTGCTAACAAGTGTAGACTGTCATTCCGGAGATGCATGATAGATGATAATACTAACTTACAACACAATAACTTAACAATTAATAGCCTTTATCAACGCTCAAGAGCTCAGGGACAGCTTACCTCCCACTAACTTCACCCTGCCACACACAGCGGTATAAGACCGGAACAAGAACAGTGACAAAAAGATTGAAACATGAAACGAAGTATACATTCGTAGGAAAACGGCAAAAAGGAGACATGTTCTACTTTTCAGTCCAAGGTTAATTTCCGCAATTGACTTCGGAGTATATGCATGTAGATAAACATATAAAATGAAAAAAGTGCACAACAACGAAATTTCTATTACTTCTGTGTGAATATAACGAAAACTAACACTACTTAAAAAAAAAACAAATCATCAAAGTAAACAACGTCAACATCGAATTAAAATGGATCAAATTCGTAAAAAAATCGATTTTTCTTTGACTCATTCCAGAAATCTACGATACAAAACACACCAGCTATATGACAAGTCGGTTTAAATCTGAGATGGGCTCAAGAAACATAATCCGATAATAATTTTTCTGAAAATCTAAAAATGCTCTACTGCTTGATTGCTTCACGTTTCCATGTGAAATGTGAAATGGCCGAGGTTTAAAAAGATAATATTACGGATTGCATAAAGCATTGTATCTTTCAGGAATTGGTCACGGTCAGATATTTAATAAAAGGGAATAGTTATAATAACCCTTAGCTTTATTTTATTTGCAAGAAGTGACTCTACAAAAAACAACAACAACAACAACAACAACAACAACAACAATAAACAATAACAACAACCACAACAGCTCGTGAATGCTAAGTTTCCACACAGGACTAATACACACCGAAAAGCAACCAAACGCATAATTCATCACATGTTGAAACTAAGTAACATTATTGCATAGCTTTGGATCCCAAAATACGCAGATGTAATTAATAAATTAACCGCTTTCAGATAAACACACCGGGAAGGTATAGATCAAAAGAAGGAAAAAGACAGTAAAAGTGGATTTGCGGTTGTGTGTAAAATCCTTTTTTCTCCAACGTGTGATATTTCCAATTAGCGAGCAAGGCAATGTTGGGTGGGATTTATTTCTAGACATGTTGATAAAATATTAACGAGAACATCACAATGGTCGACAGTGCCAACGATCAAGGGCTGTTCAAACAGAGACTTTTTACATGAATGATTTAAAAAAAAACCTTGCATACACACACGCACACAAACAAAACCCCTGAAAAAAAGACAATATAATTATCAATAATCCTTTTTCAAAAGGTGACGAATGAGATTAATATGATTATTTGATGATCATGCCCACATATGAGACAATGGGGAAGAAAAGAGAACGAGAACAATAACGAGAACGAAGGGATCGATAAGAATGAAGATGATGGGATCGACTGGGATATTACATGCAGTAGAGTGCGACTGTGAATTGCTTCCAGTGTGCACAGCACTACATTGGATTTTAAGACTGTGCTGTTATGGAAATCAGGAAAGTAAGAGATTGATTATCACTCGGGAAAAACAGATATGTGAGTTGTACAGGCGTTGAGACGACCAAAAGAAGTCCAGGTGTAGAAAAACATATTCTGTGTACTTATAAACATAGAGTTCAAAGTTATGCTAACTAGTGGGTAAGGCAGTTAGAGTATATTCATTGACTGATAAAATAGGAATTCACAGATAGGTATACAAATAGATAGATAGATAGATAGATAGATAGATAGATAGATAGATAGATAGATAGATAGATAGATAGATAGATAGATAGATAGATAGATAGATAGATAGATAGATAGATAGATAGATAGATAGATAGATAGATAGATAAATAAATGTCTTTTTGCATTCATGATATAACATTTATCAGTTATCTTATCACCCTGATTCACTTTTTACGTAACTGCCAAACTATAACTGATACCCAATTTCACTTCAACCAGTTGTGTGTTTACTCTAAATGCCCTTGTGATTAACGTATAAAGTTTGGTGCATGTACTTTAAAGGACCTCCGATGAGATAAAAGTTCATTTACCTAACCGTTTACAACAAACCATAAACTGCTTTAAAAAATATAAAGTCTTAGTTAATCATATAAAGCTTCTCACCCATGTTTCTCTCCTTCCCTGCGCATCAACGAATATAAGGTGAGTGGCAGTCAGGTAGAGCGTTCCGACCAACTTTCGCCCACTGAATCTGTCCAGCAGTTTCACATTGTCCACCTGTGGAAAAGAAAGTGTATTAGTTTGATACTTGATCACCATTGTTGAATATAATCTGTTTATTATTATTATTATTATTATTATTATTATTATTATTATTATTATTATTATTATTAT
>RQTK01000127.1:0-38171 GCA_003991915.1 Elysia chlorotica | reverse complement strand
TAGTAGTAGTAGTAGTAGTAGTAGTAGTAGTAGTAGTAGTAGTAGTAGTAGTAGTAGTAGTAGTAGTAGTAGTAGTAGTAGCAGCAGCAGTAGCACTACTACATTTGCAAGGCACGCACGAGCCCAAATCTAACGCTCAACATGATTATTAAACAGTGCAAATACGTACGCCTTCACCAAAGGAATTTTTTTTAATGTTGTTTTTTTCCAATGCAAATGCACAAAATAATGTATTGTACATGCATTCTAAATATGAAACGTATGATACAATCATAATGGAAACGAAAAGGTTTGTAGAGTTAAAAAAAAAAAAGATATTTGTTAAGTTAGATAAACGGGGAGGTCAATTGTAAGGAAATGACAAACAAAAAGACAGATAAGTCAGAAAGAAAGAAAATGGAAAGCCGATTCAGCTAACGTATTATTGTAAATAGGAGAAGGGAGGAAATAAATGTAGAAAAAATCGGTAAACTCGCATCTCATAAACAAAACCTTTTCATACAGAAGAGCATTCTGTAAATCAATTAAGGAATAACTAGAATTAGATCTAAAACAATAATTAAATGGAACTTAATATACTAAAAAGATGTCCTAGCCGAGATATCACATTATCTCAGCGGAACGCATGAGTCCAAAACTGTTCTAGATCAAAGGTATCGGGTTTAAGCCTTAGGCCACGTCTTGAAAACCCTGATAAAAACATGATCGAAAAATTTCTCTGATGAGCAAAGATCGATAAACGAAAGCACAAAATAAAATGAGGAAGTGGACGGGAAAATGCTAAGACAAGAGAAGCTAGATTGTAAGTCACAGGAGGAAACAAAAACGAACTTTTCGTTGAAGACAAGAATGGCAGTGGGAAAAAAAGAAAGAAATCACGTCTCCCCCTTTCCAGGCAGCCAGTAAACGTGTGGCCTATTTAAAGAAAAGTCGAGCAACAGAACTCGCATCCAAAACTTCACCAAGGAGCTGTGTTGGAATATCAGTATAATTTGCGTAGTAGTATTCGTGCTCAATCTCTGACTGCGTTATTGGGTGTTTGACTCAACTCATTTGAAACAGTGAACTCTTAGTCAGGCAGAAGGTGTCTGTCAAGATGTTTAGGAAAATCCAATATAACTAACAGTATATCGATTAGCGAACGAACAATAAAACAAATAAACGAAAGGAGAAAAGAACAATACGGTAGACATTAGATGTTAACGAAATATTCTTATTGCGTTACAGACAATAATGATAATTGGAAAATAATAAAAAAAAACAACAACAAGGTGTTGCCCTCTCCTTCTCAGTCAATAAATGTGTGGGTTAAAAGAAAAACAAAAAATAACGGGCATAATAATTAACAGGCTGCATCTAATCTTTTAGTGGTCGTAATTCATTTACTAGGGAGCTTCAGCGTTGGGATATATTATTTGCGAAGATTCGTGCTCAATCTTTGTTTGGGTTATCAGGTTTGGGCACAAGTCAATCGAATTCGTCTTACAGGACGTGTCTGTCTGGTACAATATTTTGGTGAAAATCCATAAACTAACCAGAACAATCTAGTTTAATCTCTATTTCTTTTAACTTCGACTTTACACATTCCAACGTTGACTGTTCGGCTTTAAAATTGAACTGAGAAGAATATTATTACATGGACGACAATCCCCTTGCCTTATAAACTTATAAACTAGTGAGGAAATTTTATAGACGCAAAATATTACTTGATCTTCATTTTTTTCAACAAGTACGAGGACTCGATTTATCTAGATATTTTAATTATATGGGATATTTAGAGACAAAAATTAAATTATACCGCTGTTGTTTCAAAACACAGTAAATAAGTGTATTCAGTGTTTGCATACAAATACGTATTGTGTAAATTCTTACATTTTTAGTACACTCTACCCATTTAAAGTCCCAGTAAAAACCCCATTGTCTCGGATAAACATTTAGTGTAAAGTCCTTATCATCACATGCATTAATTACTAGTCAAAACAGTTGTAATGTTCTCTTTGTCAACTGTCTCGCGTTGGTATCAGTGCAATGTTAATTTTATTTAGAGATTTAATTTGCAGAAGCAATTCACAAATCAAAATCCGAAAAATGTGAATATTGACAGCTCCATTTTTTACATGTCTAGCGAACTACAACAAGACACTGCGTCGGAAGAGATAAATCAATGATACATGTAGTATGATGTACTGTTACCATTGCAGGAGTACCGTTAGAAGCGAAGGTACATAACCCAAAATAATACCACATCTTACACGAGTCGTATCCCCTTTCTGAAACCATTATAAAATTATAAATATTCAACTGATACCAACTGGACCAGTAGGGGGCGACATCGCCAGGGCTCGAACCACGGATTCCTGCGTCGGAAGCCGATGTTCTATCCCAGTGGTAACGTTTTCCCTTCCCTTTGCTGATCTTGTGAGAATTCAGTAACATGATTAATAAGCTCAAAGAAAAGTGAACTTCAAGATAAATTTAAATTTAGAGCTAGAATGCATGTTTTTGTTTTTTTTTTATTCCTAGTAAAGTTGTTGAACTTGATCTAAAGTCAGGGGAAAAATGCAAGTCCCTTGAATTCCATTTTAATGTATACAGGGAAGGTAATGTTTTCTCAGTGGGATAAATCAGTATAACCTCTTTGAATGACAGAGGCGATAGGAATAATTTATTTCAAGAAACAAAAAAGTCCAGTAAATTACTCTATGAATGACTTTTTTTTCTGTATTTTCGTACCAACAACTTATGTATTTTCAGTTAATCTTTTTTACCTTTTTTTTTCAATTTCAAAAAGATCCTATGCTATTATTATAAGAGGTTGTTATAAAACTAAATAGACAACTAGTTTTTGGGAGATCGAGTTTCGAATACATAGCATGATAATTTTATTAATGTTCCAACTGTGTGTTACCTATAATTCAAATATTTTTTCTTGTTAAGCTTTTTGTTAAGACTGAATTCACTGCAACAGGGAGGATTTCTCAGAAAACATTTTCAGCAGAAAGCTAGGATAGGCGGTGGTCCATTTTTCATGTAAGATTAAAGATATAATACAAAATAAGATAAAATATTATAAATACTTGTCCACATGTGAAATTTCGTTTCATTGCAGTGTGACACAAGTATTAATTTACAAATTACACAAGTATACACACACACAGGCACACACAATATACATCAAACAGTCTTACGCACACAAAAAGTTATAATCTAAGAAAAATATGAGTCTAGCTACAATCTTATTTAGGAAAAAAACGAATTCTTGTACCTCTGAGTACAGTTTTTATGTGAGAGAAGACTATCAAGGCGTGGTGATCTTTCATAAAAAGTGAAGAGATGGTGTTTGTCAACTTTCAATATGCATTTAATTTTGGAAGAACAGCGTTCAGTATTGATGACCTTTTATGGATATTTGGTATCTTTCCAACCTTTTCCACAACTCTATTCATGGGGTTTTTGTCAACAGTAATGCCAAATGCAAGTATACTTTGTAGTGTGGCATTGTAGAACATACATGCTGATCCGGTAGTTTTGGACTTTCAAGGGTTTCAGTTTTCTTAGAAAATAAAGTCTTTGGTTTCCTTTCTTGAAAATAGAATTTAATGGGTGTTCCAGAAGAATTATATATATAGCTAACTTTAAGTCTTTGGAACTCTTCACAACCTCAATTGAGATTTATTTTTTTACTATTCACACTTAGAGAGGCTCATGATTGTGTACCTATTACCTAGAAGAGGTATCCAATGCATAACTCATATCATTCGATCAAAAGTGATAAGATGAACTTGGGTTAAAATCTCTAAATAGTAATTTGTATTTTTATTTACAATTTTAGATAGTAATATACATGCACGAGAAAAATTATCCCTTAATAATTAATTTTAAAAAATGGTTCCTATCATACATTGTTGAAATGAAGGCCAAGAGAAGTGTTCTTGCATTTGCATCCCTGCTTTTCATAATTTTTCAGACATAATAAAAGATATATCTTTTATTATGTCTGAAAAATTATGTCCATCATTCATATATGACAAAACAAAACACTAAGACAGCAAGAGAGGAGGAAATCGATTTTTTCAGTGTGGCACTGATTTTCAGATATTCTTTTTTTTTTAATGAAATAGGTGAAGAAAAAGGCCTCCAAAATATTAAGGAAGAATTTAGAAAGGCACTCGAGAAGATGAAAAAAGAAAGGAGTAAAATGATGCCAGAGATATCCACAACACAGTTCGCATTAAGGCAGTTTAAGGGCACCAGAAATTCTATCTTTACACTGATAATGCTCATGGAAAGGACACTAACAGTGCAAAACGATTTGTACCTGTGTCATAGTAAGCATTCAATAAAGTTAGACATCCCAAACCATTCTCTATTCTGCAAAGATGTGTAACATGCAACAGAAAGGAGCTTAGATTGATAAGACATATATTGGGAATAAGAGGTTGCAATAAGGGTTAATTGTTATTACAGTGCATACCTGGATCATTCTGCTTTACACAGTAAAAACAGAGAGGGTATCTCTGATTTTTTTTTAAACTGGACAGTAGTGCTGCGTATAGCCATTACCTTTTTTTTGACACCATGATATGCTATCAATTGGATCTTTCTTGAAATCTAGTAGCTGTTACATTTTGAAAGTGGATGGTTTTCTACAATGGTCCCACCAAAGAAATTTTTTTTAGGCAGGAACACACAATATAGCGCCTAAACAATATCAGGCATAGCAGCAAAATTTGAACAAGAGCAATAGAGAATGGTGTGTTTATATTCACTCCCCTCAGCGCATCTAGATCCATTTACAGCTATCTATATGCCTTGATATTTATTTTTAAATAATATATCAAGTCTGGTATTACCTACCTTCATCTCTAACAACATGTTGAATCAGAAATAATCACACAAATGATTTTTTTTCTAGATCTGAATCTGATCGTTTTGTCATTCACATTTGAATCCAGGTCTCATTCTAGATATAGGTCTATGTTTTAAAAAAATCACTAATTTACCTTTTGTCGATCAGATCTAAACTGATATTTTAGAATTCATGAATGGTGTTTTTTATACATCTGAATATAGATCTAGATCTAGATAACTTTAAAGAGTGTTATAGATCTAGATATAGATCTCTAGATCTAGACTCTATGTAGCTAGGATTAAAGATAGCCTAGATATCTAATCTAGTCTAAATATAGTCAATATAGGACCATAAGAAGTTAATAAACCTAAACCTAACACTTTTAGATCTAGGTCTAGATCCAGATCTAATTCTAAAAGTGACAAATTATTAGCATATTTTTAACGAATGCTCCGTATACTTATCATAATAGAAGCACGCAAATCAACTTTCGTTTTCAGTTTCTTATTCCATACTAGAATGGCTTACCTTTGCTAATTGTCACTGTATTAAAAAAAAACAAAATTACCTTAAAATATTCTAAGGATACGTTGCATTGTGTGTTTTTGTATGTGTCTACTGAATGTTCTTCAAATGTAAAAGGTTTACCTTTGGAGTCTTGATATCTTCCATAGCGAGTGGCGGTTTTGTTTACATCCGTAACTCTTGATCAGCCATGACACCTCCCCTTTTAATACGAAACTGAATTTAGGCTTTTTAGAGACTTTATTTTTCTTTGAAAATAATTATAACTATGCCGTGAGACCGTCTATGAGTCGTTAATTTTTTTAAGAAGCATTGTTTCAAAATCTCTCCTGGATTTTGTAAGTTTTAGCTAAAGACCATTTTCAGAGTTCGAAACTGAAATTCCTTATGGTCGGAGCTCAGATTTCGTTCTATGAGCTTGAGTGAAGGTCTGAATGATCAGAGGCGCTCTCTCGTGCTCTAAAACTTTTAGTAACAGACACAGTAAGAATTTAAAAAAAAAAAAAAGAAAAAAAATATACTGTTTTTCTCCTAGCACTTTTACTACTACTACTACTACTACTACTACTACTACTACTACTACTACTACTACTACTACTACTACTACTACTACTACTACTACTACTACTACTACTACTACTACTACTACTACTACTACTACTACTACGACGACGACGACGACGACGACGACAACCACAACGACGAACACGACGACCACGACCACAACAGCAATTACTGCTATTAATGCAGTAGCAGTATGGCGGTTTTGGTATCACTACAATGTCTTCTGAGGAACTTAGTTATTACCGGTACATTGACTTTGAGCAGAATTTTCATCCTTCCATTTCATTCACAACAGAAATCCCTTCCACCTCGGTGAACTTCCTGGACATTAAAATTACTCTAAGGGATAACAGATTGCTCACGTCTGTTTACTACAAACCCACTGA
Source organism: Elysia chlorotica (assembly GCA_003991915.1). Lineage (NCBI taxonomy): Eukaryota > Metazoa > Mollusca > Gastropoda > Plakobranchidae > Elysia > Elysia chlorotica. The sequence continues at coordinate 31,844 of RQTK01000127.1, read as the reverse complement.
TAGTCATTCCTACTTAACTGACAGCTCCTCACACCCTATACCGTGTAGGCTAAGAGGTCAATCCCCTATTCACAGATGCTTCGTCTACGACGTGTCTGTCAGGACGATTCATACTTTCATTCTGAGTGCTTGCGAATGCAAGATTTTTTCATCTCGTGTGGTTATCCCATGGGTGTTTTAGAGGATGCTTTAAATAAGGTATCCCAGGTAAGCAAGGAAGACTCTCTCATACCCAGAGCCTCAGTACCTTCACAGCGTACAAAACTAATTGTAACCTATCATCCCCAGAATTTTGTCGCAAAGAAGATGATTTTGCAAAATATGAACATTCTCCAAGCGGACCCCTTCACTAATGAGATTCTTGATGAACCTCCTCTAATAGTGTTCCGCAGATCGAGAAACTTACGAGATATGTTGGTTCGTAGTCGACTCTCCCTTGATAACTCTTTAGGCACTCGAGCTTGCAACAAGCCTAGATGTAAAACTTTCTGTTACGTCTCAACATCATGTGAAGTTAGTTTGCCAAAAGGTACCTTCAACGTAGTTGACTCTTTCACGTGCTCCAGTCGCAACCTGATTTATGCAATCGTGTGTAAGCGTTGTGGATTGGTTTACATCGGTGAAACTGGTAGAGCGCTTTCAACTCGCTTCATCAGTGAACATTTGAGAGATGTTCAAGTTAGGGCTCCCAAACTTGTCTCTCTCCATTTTGCTTCCCATGGTCACTTGGGGGTTTGAGATATAATTATGTCCATCCTTGGGATTAAACAGTGTGGTAACAGGCCCCTACAATGGCAAAGCACGCTTTGACACTGAGCACAGAAGTATCTTCGAGTTCGGAAATTTATTCCCAGATGGAATAAATGTTCAGCATAATTATATTTTCTTCTAACCAGGTTTAAGCTTCATAGCTCTGTTCGTAGCTAATATATTTTGATTACCCTTGCCGTTTTTTGTTTGTATTGCTTTTATCTGAATTTCTTTCTTTTTTTCCGCCAGATTTTCTAACTTGTTGCACACCAATTATTCTTATCCTGAATGCCTAGCTACTAGTTTTCTGCGCGACACCGGAACAACAAGAGGACGCACCAACATTAAATTCTTGTTTCTACCGACCCGTGTCCAAGGGATCTATGCTAGGCGTTCTCGAAAAATCAGCTAAGCCATAGATTAAAAACTTATTATAAACTATTTATTTTTATCTTTTTCATTTTGGATCTAGGTTATTTCAGATCTAGACTAATTAATGTAATATGATTTTCCTTTTTGGATCCAGATTTGGTTTCTTTACTACTGTTGCTTTTATTTTACAACTACTGAATTCGATATTTTATATCCATGATCTGTTTATCTATTTTACTTTAGTATATATCTATTTTTACCTCTTAAATGTCTTATTGTGTAGGTATACACCGTCTAATCGTCTGAAGAAGACTTAACAGGCGAAAGCTTACGTCAGTATATCGTTTTGTATTCTTAGAGCTGCACTGTAATAATGATTATAGGGCCACTGAAGAAAACACCCGTCTTATTAAATTTGCCGATGGCACAACTCTACAAGTCATTTTAAGCACCTCAGGGGACGGTTATAAAGCCGAGGTAAAAAGGTTTTATGACTGGTGTAGAGAGAACTTTCTGACACTAAATGTAGATAAGACAAAAGAAATTATTTTTGATTTTAGGATAAAGAAAGATATAGTGATTCCTCTCTCGATTGAAGACAGGACTGTTACAATTGTCGACAGCTACAAATATTTAGGCTTGACAATAGATTCCAAGTTAAACTGGAATGTTCACATTGATCACTTATGTAAAAAGTTAAACCAAAGGCTGTACTTTTTAGGAAAACTAAATTCCTTTAATGTTAATAAAACTATTATGACTTTATTCTACAATGCAACCATAGAAAGCATTACATTTGTATTTGTTTTGGCATCACTTGTTGGGGAGGTTCAGCTCTTTCAAAAGATAAGACTAGAATAGATAGCTTGATCAAAAGAGCGGGTAAAATAATTAAACTGGACCTACCACTTTTCATGATCTTTATAAGAGGCCACTGTTGAAAAAATGTCTAGATGTAACTAAAGATATCGACCATCCACTAAACCAGGAGTTTATGTTTTCCACACGCAGCGGTCGCACAATTCAACCTAAAGCTAGAACCGACCGCTACAATAATTCATTTGTGCCATCAGGCTCACGGCAAATGAAGAGCTACCATCATGAAACAATTGTGTCGATGCGAGCTTGTAGCTGTGTGTGTGTGTGTGTGTGTGTGTGTGTGTATGTATGTGTGTGTAAGTATAGTGGGGAAAAGAGTGAAAGGCGGTAAAAGAAAAAGTTCACGTTTTCCTATATGCTTAAATTCTTTTTGGTTAAACTTAATATTTGTTTCTACAGTAGGCAGTAAAGAGCCATCACTCTGATGATGATGATGATGATGATGATGATGATGATGATAATGATGATGATGATGATGATGATGATGATGATGAAGAAGATGATGATGATGATGATGATGATGATGATGATGATGATGATATTACTAGTAACATTGATCTAAACTACATGATTATCTTTCAATCTCAATGTAACTCTAAGTATACTCATATCTCCCCCAACATGATGAAATAATATCCTACATCACAGAATGCAAAGGACTGATCAGAATATGTTGTGGAATCGAGAATCTGAGTTAAGACAAATTTTAAGATTTTCAAGCACACAAAAATCATTTAAAATTTAAAATCTTATGTTGTAATCAATTATACTTTTTTTTTTAATAATTAAAATATACGACCTATTGACGGCTACAGCTTCAGCTTTGTATTGTCTTTTATACAATAGCAATAGCAGAAGGAAAAGTGTCATGTCTGGAAAAAAATCTATGTTCACTTGAAACCAGATAAAGTATTATTATACCACAAAGGCTTTTAAAATGGCCAAATGCAAACAATAGGGTAGATATTTACTTTTTTTGCTGTACCTTTCATATTACATTACCGGTAATAATTTTGCATTTCACATCTTTTTCAAAATATTTTTTTTTATCAAATGTGTAAACTTTGTTAATTACCTTTTGTATAGTCGTATGATTAAAATAATTATAAGTTTCAGTTTCTGGTTCTCTGAATTAGAGTACCGTAATTGGACTTCAGTAGCATAATATTGCTAGTGTCTTATTTACTTTAAATGGTTTTAGTTTTGACCAAAAAAAAACAACATTAAAAAAAAGAAGAAAAAAAAAAGTTATTGTATAGTGTTTATTTTGACAAAGCCACACATTTTTACCGTCTGCAATAAGTGTTTAATTTACAAAGAAACAATTTTTTAGATTGTTCAACACAAGTCTGCACACCTCTCCACAGTTTTATCATGATAGCATTATCAAATGAGTACACAATTCTGCATTTTATTTTAAAACCAGTGATGTAGTTTGAACAACAATTAACTTGCTTTTCCTTTGTAAACTTTAGTACCTAGCAGTTTTCAAATTATAGGTGGTAAATTTTAGTCCACATTAGCCTCCCCTCAACTTGTCTTCCATCCCCTTTTCCCCCCTTAAAACAAATGCTTCTCTTGACCTTAGAGTAAAATAGTTTTTAAAAGTGTACATTTGCACAGCTCTCAGTCCTTGAGAAATGTAAAGATCTGGATTTTTGTTTAATTTCAACTTTAAAAGATTGGTTAAATATAATTTACAAAGCCCATACTTTTTTTTTCTGTAAATTGCAATTATGTTATACATTTACTGCCCTAATTAAGTTTATGAAAGGCATACAGTTTAAATATGGGCATCATTTCAAAGTTTCTTTGCCTAAATATTTCTCCTGCAATAGGAAGATAGGACAAGGAAGGAGAGGGCTGGAAAAATTAATTTTTAATACGATAGTAGTGATAGAGTTAACTGAAATTCTTCCAATTTTCATTTCCAAAAGACTAAAAATGTTGAGTTCAGTCATTTACTTTGCAATACCCAAACCATCTCAACAGATCTCCATTCCCTTCCATCCCAGTTCACAATCCAACTTCCCACCAGGAAATATCCACACCTTCATTAACCCACCCACCTCCCTCACCACCCCGTCCCAACGACACAACTACCAAAGTACCATCTTCTTCCATTCCTGCACCCATTCTAAAATTATTTGTCAAGAATGGTTCTTGCCACTAGATAGTGTATCAGATTCTTTTTTCTCTTGTGTCTCTGTTTCTGTAGCTCTGAAGTATTTTTGCCTGAAGGTTTCACACTGATAGTGATCAACAGCAATGCTGGCTTTTTGCTCTCTATCACTCTCTGGGCCCTAAACATAGAGGAGTAAATAATACAAAAAAATATTTTAAAATACTATTTAAATTTAACATTATCATAATTAAAGTTGCCTAAATTTTAATCTTCATAGACACATGAATGTTTTGAGTTACAATAATGTACAATTGTATGTAAAGTGTGCCAAGGTCTCTACTCTCTAGATGAAAAAAAATAAAACAACAAACTTTTTAAATTTTAATTATTATTATTATTATTATTATTATTATTATTATTATTATTATTATTATTATTATTATTATTATTATTATTTGCAATATTAATATTTTCATACTGAGGTAAATTATGTGTCAAAGATACATTTTATTTGAAACTAATTATTCCTAGAATATACATGTAACTCACTTCAAACTCTCTAATTTTAACCATTGTGATAAGTCTTCGAGAAATTGTAGTACTCAAGGGCTGCTCACAATTTGACTCTACTTCAAGACAAGGATGTTGTGGGATGTTGGACTCTTGATAGCTGATCAAAGAGATATAGAATGGAATACAAGTTTATCACACATTGTACACTGACCATCAAATTGAGATCAGAGAGCTAGCTGATCAAATAAAGACATTGCTGAATGGTTACAAATAAAGAACAATTTGAAACCAAAATATATAAACAGGAGTTGAGTTGAGTTGGTTCAATGTCCAACATCAGCACTGATTATAAGCTATATTGTAGATGGCCCCAAGATTGACGTCTGACAATTTTATGTGCTGCCACACACGAACAGGGCGGGGATACCATGACTCCTGTCTCCGCCGATCAATTAAACTGACACCGACCCATCCAGTAAGAAGCGAAAACACAAACAAGAATCAAAACAGCTAACAGCAAAGAAGAAGTGTAAACAACCGAACAAAATAAGCAGGCAACAATGCTTTATCTAATTGTCCTTTACTATTGATGCATGAACTGTTGAGCCTACAATCTACTTTTAGTTTTACTCACTCATAAAAAAAAGATAACATTAATGGGTATGGAATTTTGAATACAATTTAGTCCTCGATCGGATACAAATCTTTTACTAAGTAACTGAAAGTTTGACTAAAATTGTGATTTACGCCTCAGAGAAATTGCATAAAGTGAGACATTAGTATATCCATCTTTGAAAAATATACAGTCGCACCTGCCCATGGCGACCACCGAAGATCATATACACAGGTGGTCGTCATGGGTCAGGTCAAATGAGAACTGGCAATTCATGTTTTTTCCTAGAGCTGTGTAGGTGAGTATCCAGGTTAATACAAAAACTTTCCCTTTTGAGTTCCCAATCGCACATGTTCAAATGGTCGGCAGTAGTATCCAAACCCAGCATATGCCTATTTGAAGTGATACAAATGTAAAGAATTAGATCTATGCTGTTCTTACCTTACATATACCTTTTTACCTTATATTTCATTGTAATACTAACTTTCGGTATTCCATAGCCGTCCATAGGCTTATTCAATTAGAGCGGTTTGATTTGCAGCCAGCATTTTCTTTTCTCTCTTTCTATCTCTCTGTATGTCTCTCTCTCTCTCTCTCTCTCTCTCTCTCTCTCCTTCTCTCTTGTGCCACGTCTTTCTTTCAGCCTGTCTTTCATTTTCTATACAATTTGATTCTTACTCGTCTTTTTGCTCTTTTATCTTTTTTCTCTCTAAATCTCATTAAGCTTACATTCTATTGAAAAAAAAAAGTTTTCCTCATGACCACCACGTACATCTAATTACACAGAACAGCCCTTGAAGAAAGGCACTGCCTGTGCTTAGTGTCTCCACTGACAGAAAAAGGAGTTGACCATTCCTCCGACCTATACCCCTCTCAATTATTTTTATCACTCGGAACTTTACCTTGACGCAAGAGACACTCTATCAGTGTCTACGGTACCAGTGCCATTTTTACTCTCCCTCTTTTATGTACGTGTAGTGTAAAGTCTTCACCTATATTTCTTTTTTTATAACAAAAAGGTGGTAGCATTGGACAGAATTTTATTTTTTTTATTGGATTTTTATCGTCACGTTGGGCAGGTAGTCATGATGGGCAGTAATAAAATAGAGTAAAAATGCAAGGAAGTCAATGAAAACTGGTTGCCAATGCAGGTGGTCGGCAGGGGAGGTTTGACTGTAATTTCTTCTTTCTGTAAAAGTAATTGATTTTCAAGCAGACTCCAGATCTAATGAGCGCAAGAGGTAAAATATATGTAACACAATTTTTTTATGCTGCACGTGGATATATACATACTCTGGCTTGTAGATTGGAAGCCAATACACAAGGCGCCCTCCTTTATTCAAGTATTTGGCTGCAAAATTCAGCAAGTCTTTGAAGATATCACCAAGCTGGTATTGAGCTTTTTGTGGGTAACGCTGAGCACCTCTGGAAAAAATGAAAAATTACTGTTTTTAAATTACAACAATGCAAACTCCAATTGAAATTTTATAATGTTTGTCATCATTTCTCTAATTACTAAAGAAAAAGGAGTATTCATAACCGTAAAGTAATTGTTATTGTACAATGATCTGGATTCCATAAGTCTGTCTTTTGTGGAAAAACATAAATTAAATATGCAGCCAGTTCAAGTTAGTCAAACATTTCAATTTCTAGCTAGATCAATTGGTGTTGATGAATTTATTTTCTAACCTAAAAAAAAAAAAAAGATATAATGCAATTAACACAGTTCTCTGAGAGGTAATTGCTTCAATGTTTCAAAAGAAATTGTTTTCAATGATACTTCTGCTGGATTCAACACATTTTGTTAGATACCACTATACAGAAGCAACCACACCACCACACACTAACATACTTTTAAGCATTAAGCAAGTGTCTAACAAGTTTAGCACTCTTCTTGTTTGTAATGATTTCCACATAGGTCATACCAAAACAGATTTCAGGCCATACGATTTTCTGTTTTGCAAGTGTTAGATTGCTTTATGTAGCCATCTAGAAGACAGGTAATATTTGTTCAATTAAAATTTATATTCATATTTCTGGTTATTTACAATCAGTTAGATACTAGATACTTAAAAAGCTACAAATGTCGCTAGTATTTAGTGTGTGGTGTTGGGCTATATTTGTTAATTTATATAGGGCTCATAAAATGGACTGGGGGGCGGCAACATTTTTTTGTAAACCATAAAACCTATACATTTTTGAAAGATGAAAGGGTGTAGAAAATTTTAAAGTGGTTTTTGGTACTATACAAGTGTTTTGTGACCTTGAATTTGGCCTTTTAAAGCCAAAATCAGGTTTCTATCCTAAAAATATCCCCTTTGTCATCAAATAACTTGGAAACCAACATGTTTAGTTCCAAATAAAAAGAATAAAAGTTGTAGACAATTTATTCAGCTTTCAAAAAATATATAGGTCTAATACTCTCAAACCAAGAAGAAAACCAGCTGTAACAGATTAATGCAACGGAAAAAGGATCCTGAGTTTTCTCTCTGACCATTGCCAACACAATTAAATGATATGTAATTATAGCATCTAGATCTAAAACTCCCTTTCTATCTACTTTTAACTCAACTGCTTTTGGCACTGGCTCACTAGGTCTAGATCTCGATCTAGACTCTAACTACTGGCTCCTTGCCTTCACTGTCACTACTAGATCTACTACCACTATCATCACTAATCATATCAAAATCATCATCACATTCACCATCTAAGACATCTAGAGCTTGGTCTCGAGTAAATAGTTTCCTTCCTCATAGACCTGCTCCTTGGTCAGGTTTTGCTAGAGATTGTGGCTTTCAAGAGAAAATCGAGTGTCAACAGTTAAACAAAGTATGAGCTGAAAACAGCTGATATCCTTCAAATCTGCACTCAACACGAACTGGAAGTAAGTGAAACTTTTCTTTATTCGTATAGGAATAGTTTTAATTTTTTTAGGCCGTGTACACAAGCTTTAGTGAGCTATAAAATAAAGCCTGTTTCACGGCCGATCATATCGGCCGCAATGATTGGCCATAACACTACACAAGCGGCCTAAAGACAGATTTAAACGGTCGTAAACACCTCTAGGGTTAATTTGAGGCGGTTTCCCACTCCCACTTTTTCATGAAGTCTAAGTAAGATTGCAGGCTTGCAGTTGCAAGGCAATATACGCACATGGCTTTTAATTAAACTGACAAACATTTCATTTTCATCGCTGCTTGGATACATTATTTTTATGTTGGGTTGAATGTACTTAATTTCGCTTACTCCTATATAAACAAGCCCTTAGCCTATAACAAATACTTAAATACTTACTCCTCAAGAGTTATTACTTTGGCATCTTGTACATTAGCTATCTTTGCTGCAGATTCTCTGATGCCATAAGGTGCTAAAATGAAAAAAAGTTTAAATGTAATCATACTGTACAAAAGATGTTGATGTTTATTACATGCAATATTTACATAAACCTCATACTTGAAGAGATATAAGTGGTCCAACAGGCTGCCTCCATTTATAATTGAAAAAGTTTGTGAAAGTCCACATTTCCTTTCAAACTTCAGTTGTAGGCCAAAGATCAAAACATAATTTTTCAAATGCTTCTCATTAAGAAATTGAAATATTTCTGTTACACAATTCTGCAACTATAATAATGAATCTTATGTGGACATTTATTTTCCAAAAAGAAATTAAAAAACAACAGGGTGAATTAGGCACAAGTCAGAATTTTTTACATTTTGAGTAATTTATAGCATGTCAGCATGTTATAAAGCATCAGATGCACTTGGTTCAAAATATGTTTTTCTAGAATCAGAGATCATAAGTTGTTGAGGGGGGGGAGGGGGGGGGGTTAGAAAAAAAATGTCGCCATGGAGTAGCTTTCTATAATTGGAGAGCTCTGGCTCAAAACTTACATAAGTGTAATTTGCCTGAATAGCCAAAATCACCTTAAATGTTTTTTTTTTAAACATGATTGTTAACTTACGGTCTGTGATGATAGCATCAAACTGACACCCTTCTCTCCACATCTTGTGATGTGATGCATCAGCTACGAGAACATCTATGTATTTGCTTTCAAAGCCATACTGCTGAAGGTTACTGCGCACACTCTCATCCTGAGACCTTGCTTTCTGTTTGGCTCTGCTAGGTTTGGCTAAAACAAAAAGGGGTAAAAATTGACATATATTCACAAAACAATGCTAAATATCATAATATAGAAATGAAATATCTTAGGTGGGAGAAAACGAAGCTCTCTCCTAGTTTAACATCTTGTATGTCTCAGAAAGATCCTATACTGTGACAGGACTCCAGAGCGAGATACCCAACCAATCTAATCGCACAATCAGAACCTTAACTATTGGTTCCCCAAAACTATTCAAGAGCATTTAGTTCAGTTTTTAGTTTTGGCCTCTTGATTCCCTTTGGAACATAGGACCGCAACCGTTCCCCTGCAGCGGACTCGATTCTGGCTGGTCCTCTTCAATTCGGTCTATGTGGTATCTGCCGCTTTTATGTCTGCCTCAGTGCCATGTCGCCGAGTCTGCTTTGGGCGTCTGACCTTGCGTTTGCCTATTTTTATGGGGGTTTGCTTTGTTCTTTCCCACAGCTTTTTGTTTGAGACAACTTCGGACCACCTAATTTGAGAATGTTTCTGAGGCCCTTCTCGGTAAATGTTTACAGTGTATGAGGGTTTCTGAGCCATAGACTAGAGTAAGACTGAATTAACGTTGATATTGTGTTGAGGATGGGACAATCCTTAGAAGAAGAAGAAGAAGAAGAAGAAGAAGAAGAAGAAGAAGAAGAAGAAGAAGAAGATTGAGAATGTTTCTGAGGCACCTCTTGGTAAATGTTTACAGTGTATGGAAGTTTCTGAGCCATAGACTAGAGCAAGACGGAATTCACGTTGATATTGTGTTGAGGATGGGACAATCTTTATTTTTTTACTCCTTCACAAAATGATATGAAGTATGAATAGACAGTCTGGAATCAGGTATGTTCAAGAAAATTATGTTATATATTAGGACTTTTATTTTATTATTATTACCATTGTTATTATTATCATTAAGAAGAAGAAGAAGAGGAAAAGGAAGAAGAAGGAAGAGGAGAAGGAGGAGGATAAGAAAAAGAAAAAGTGGTAGTAGTTGTCTACATATTGCAACACTTGAAGTAGCCTTCCAATATTACCTTTTGCATGGAGAAGTAAAAAATCAATATCTGTTCCAGCAACATATGCTCCATAGTGAGCACAGGCGACAAGCAAACTACCTGCAACAAATTAAGGGCATATGTGGGTAAATATTGATAATTTTCACAGAAATGGTCTCATTGCCTTCTCAAGAATACAGAAACATAGTAAAAAAAAACTATCTGGAAAGCATTTATACATTCATCTTTTTTCACATTTTTTTTTCATGACACCCCACCCCAAAGCTTGTTCATTTCACGTTGGACATTCCATTTGAGCACAAATATTGACCACTGAATCGAGTATTATATTATTGTAATGGTTGATATCCGAATTCTTTATAATATATAATAATCATGTATTGCATTTATATAGCGCACTTCCATGAACAATCATGCTCAATGCGCTTAACAATTTCCATCATCACATGTACAAAAGAAGAATAATCATATAATGTTGACACAATACAATACATGTATTACATTCAAAACCCACAAGCAATCATTATGGGTATTTACAATTTTCACCGGTTCAATATCTAAATATGTATACAATTCCTTGTTTTATTAATGGAAATTCGCAGAATACAATTTGCAGACCTTTTTTTTCTAGAGCACTACCATTCAATGTTCACCTTGATTTAGCCTTTGTAAATCTTTGTTAGCCTTTTTCTCAAAACGAAATAATATGGCTTTTTAGTTTTTTCGGATTGAGCTCAAATTTGAGTTGCAGATAGCTTATTATTGTAGAAAACTTTGTATAGAAGGATATTTCTCTAATTAATATTTGTCTTTTTTTTATAAAATACAGAGGGATCACTTTGTAATTTTTTCAACATTTCTACAATTTCTATTTGTTCATGTATATACTACACCACACAATCTGCTATATTTGATCAATATACTAAACCTTCTATACACATTGGTATAGTTATGTCAAGTGTATGCACCAAGCTTCAGTTAATCTGGTTCATAAATTAAAAAAAAAGCCCTAGGGGAAAAAGATATTGAAAAATCCAAGATGGCCGCCCTATTATTGTTTTCTTTTGTGTGAAAGACTTTTTCTAATTTTTTTTTCATCTAATAGTGATCTAACACATGTGTCTGAAGGGTTAAACTAAGATTTTGAAAAAAAAAAGATGAAAAAAAAGGTTGTATTTATAAGCACATGCCCTTAAATAAGACTTGAAAGATGAATTACAGAAATCAATTAAAAAAAAAAAAAGTAAAAAAAAAAAAAAAGGAAACAGTTTAGTCCTTCAAATCTCTCCCAAAGTCCCTGCATATACCTGTATGAACACTATAATGTCAAAAACATGTTGTTAGCACCAATTAAAAAAAAAGAACTATATGAATCCAAACTTTCTGGCCCCTATATATTTTTTTCTTTCTGGCCCACAAGTTAAGAGTCTTGTTATATAAGACAACAACTGATCTTAACCCTGGCTCTGTAGAGTGCCTACTTAAAGGCTATAGCGCTCACAACTGAACACTGTTGGGTGCAGACATAAAGGGTAGCTCTTTGATCCCAGCTCAGCGGGGTGCCCACTACAAGTAGGTGACTTGAGGACGACCTTGAGGTATCACCTTTACACAATAAACCTTACTAAGGACTCAATATTTCTATACTAAGAATATCAACCAATGAAAAGGTGCGACTCTCCGGCCTTGTCTGCTCCATCAGTCTTATGAGCAGGCTTGAAGTATGGTGAAGCAAACAGGCGGACCATGAGGTGTGAAGTCTGGTTTCTTGGTATGTTTGCTTATAAAGAGATTATGTGCAGGGTATCTGTGGGTACTGATTGTTTGAACGATGTTATTTGAGCTTTTTCATGAATTGAGAACACTGCTCTTTGTCTATAGCGGTTGAGATGAAGCGCTAAGGGAGCAGGTGAGATGTAAGAAAGTAAGTCGTGCATCTGCTCAGTTCTGGATGTAGGGGAGATAGAAACAATTTGCAGTTTGTGATCACGCATTAGACAGGAGAGTGAAGATTAGCATCTACTCTATCTCTCTGATTTGACCAGCCAGTGGAAAGCGGTATGGCTTCTCCTCTATCTGATAATGACAAATAGGCGTAAAGTGGAGTTTATGACATCTACTCTCTCTGATAAGACCAATAAGCGCAAGATATGGTTTATGACATCTACACTCTCTCTCTCTCTCTCTCTCTCTGATATGATCAATTTGCTTCAGGATAAAGGGTATTTACCTGACCAATCGGTATCATGGTGTATTGGACAATAAACTATAATTCGTTTATTGATCTCCATACACATATTCATGCCCTCACCTGGTATCTGATCCCAATAAAATTTTAATTTCTTTCCATCTTTCCATCTAAAGCAAACTTACGCTGTGCCATAAAGTAAACAACAACAACAAAAAAAGAATAGAAAGAAAGGAAGAACATTTAATAATTATACACTAAATACACATTTTATTCTTCACATCAAGTCAAACAAGCTGTGTCTATGATTTCACACCTTTACTCGAACACCCCACGAGGCACTGCAGATTACGCAGTCATGCTCGAATATTCATAATTGACCGTAGTCGCCACACCCGCACTCAGGTAACACTTTTGACTAAACCCCCCCACTTGAGTTAACGGTTTTAGTCAAAGAGAGGAAATTGTGAGATTGCTTTGGAATTCTTCCTACGAGACCAACCAACAAACCAATAGCAACCTTTTTACAAACGTAGAGCCATAAATTACATAAAATGAAACTATAAGAGAAAAAATATTCCCTTTGTTCAGGCCTGTGAAATGTCACTAGGTTTAGTTTGACTTGTATTTTAAGTTTCTATTTACACATGTTTATATCTATGTATAAAGTTCTGATAATATTAAGTAAAAGGTACAAGTATTTATTATTATTATTATTATTATTATTATTATTATTATTATTATTATTATCATCATCGTATAATATTAATGGTATCAATATTGTGAAGTCACTTACCTGATCCCACAAAAGGGTCAAAGACAAAATCATTATCCTTGATCTGTCCAAAGTTAGCCATGACCATAGACAGACATTTATTATTATTATTATTATTATTATTATTATTATTATTATTATTATTATTATTATTATTATTATTATTATTATTATTGTATAATATTAATGATATCAATTTTCTGAAGTCACTTACCTGATCCCACAAAAGGGTCAAAGACAAAATCATTATCCTTGATCTGTCCAAAGTTAGCCATGACCATAGACAGACATGCATCCATGCTTGTGTTAGCTATGAGGAAGGAGGTAGCCAAAAAAATATACATACTTATATGGTAATTAAGCTTCACCAAGAAAATATTAATGCAAAGGATGAAAGTTTGCCAGCCTTCTAAATTTCCCTTTTTTGATTTATGAGAATAGGGAATGTGATTTCTCATAGAGTTATGTAATTTAGTTGAAAGTTGAGAATAATCCTCAACAATCCAAAAATTCTAGTCATGAAAATTAAAAACGATGATATAGAATTTGTAAATGGGAAAATACAAAATACTGTAGCATTGTGGAGGTTTTGAAGGTCAAACAAAAAACAAAAATTGTTGCTTATTTACACGCCTAAGATTTCCAAAAGAATTTTATATGAAGAGAGTAGTTCTAAGATAAGGTATATATGTGGAAGGAGTAAATCATTGAATTTCAATCCATTTATAAATTATGTTATGGTTATATTTAATCTCTTTTATACCAGTTTTTTTTTTCAAAGGTTGGTGATATGAGTATACTTTTTTATATGATTAAAAAGACTTCAGTCAAAGCATTATGTCCGATGATAACAAAATGTACATCAAGGTACTTAGAGTTATAATTGGCACTGGTTTAGAATACTTCATTTTGTTATTGGTTGGGCGCAAACTCTACATTGATGTAAAATTTAACCCAAGTCTTCAAAGCAATAATACCAAATGATTCACTTAACAGACATGTAAAGAGGCATAAGGGAAAGTAAAAACATCAACAGCCTCAATTGGCTCACTTACTTATGGCATTTCAGAAAGGTTGGAGGAAGACACACTTAAAAAAAAATGTAATTACAAAAGGTGAAAAAATCATTAAATAATTTGCTGGCTAGATGTTTGTCAAACGTTTTCATAGAATTTAAAAATAATAACAAACCTATAAAATGTCGCTTTTGCAGGTGGTATTGTTGAATCCTAGCTCTCTGTCCATCAGCAATCTGAAAGATTTTAGTTAGATTTGTAAGTGAGTTTGTTTTTACAACACTTCAGCGGTGACTCCTTTATCTAAGTGGTAAAAGCATAAAAAGGATGCATGGAAGGATTGGTTAAAAGTAAAGGGTATATACAGTGGTTTAAATGATCCATGTGTATAATTATCACAGTTAAATTTTATTATACACACCAATGTTCTTCAGATACCTCAGTAAAGGCTGAGGACTAAATTAAGTAAATCTGCTCTCTAATGATTTGGAAGCAAGATACAGATTTCTTTCCCGCTGAAAAAATTGACAGTTAACCAGAATGTAACTTATAGATAATTGACAATTACAGGTATGACACTGTGGAGGCTCTTCTCCTCTCAGTAGAAAGGCGTGGGTAAGATGAGAATGTACCAGTCTGACTCAATCGAGAACATTCCCGCCCATTGACATAAATGTGGTTGGACACAATGTTTTTGGTTGTTAGTCAGGCTATTCCATCGCGCCTTCCACTTCCAGTTGTCTCTTATAAACTTATGTGTGATTGGCTTTGCATCAGATGCAGGTATCTGCACCTGAGTAGGTTCTCAAGTTCAAGCCTGATTGGCGAACTGATTTCATTTCTTTCAATTCCAAAATGGCTGGGGATCCAGCAGAAAGTAATTTTCTTATCATTTTGCTGAAGTTAGTGAATTTTTTCATTTTTTTAAGTTTGCCACCCCGATCGCCTTGAGGGAAAGCGAGTTAGAGAAGATTAAAAATTTGCCTTTTCTTGAGGTAGAGACAGTGTTGAGTGCCATACACAAGGCAACTGCCTCCGCAGTGTATATTGAAGCCTTCGCTCCACAGCATTTATCTGCTGAGGATGAGTGGCAAGCAGCTCTGGCGCAGGTCTCATCTTTAGACCAGCAGTGAAAAGTAGATGATGGAGGGGTTTTGTCCTTCTGGAGAGCTGCCAGGTCAAGAATGATTGTTGGTCTTTCCAGCATCCAGCGAGAGATTTCTGAAAATGTGTCTTCTTCAATAGAGATAGTATCTAAGTCGAATTCAAGTTTGCTGAACACAGATTCTGAAAGGGGGAACTCCGTTTGGGGAAGATTGGATTTTTTTTTTACATAACTTGGGTGGAAAACAGGGTGAAAAGCAGGATTGTCAGGGTGAGATTTTAGATTAACGGCATGTTGTAAGGATAGTTTGTCTCTTCTTTCTGACAAGGATGGTTCGTCTGCATTCTAGCATTTTTAAATAAGATGGTCTGGCAGAGTTTAGATTGTATCAGAGAGCAATAGAGGTAGAAGAGGGACTCTCTATCTGCTCTATACTTTGTTTCTGATAGGGTTTTAATAGAGTGCCTTTTGACTTTTTCTTCAGATATTTCCGGTGTGGAATAAAGGAGAGTTTTTTGTCAAATATAACCCCTGACAATTTTGCTTCTTCTTCGTACAACAAGCAGTTTACATTGTTTTTCAAAGTCTCAGTTTTTTAATTAATATGTATGCCAAAAAGAATTGGTGAGAGAACGCTGCCTTGGGGAACTCCCTGCTTCTGCTCGAAAGAGTCAACAGAGAGGATCCAACCTTTACCTGGAACTGTTGATTAGCCATGAAATTTTAAATGAATATGGGTAGGTTGCCCTCGAATCCAATATTTTTAAGGTTTTGAAGTATGACATACTTCCAGGTTGTTTCCTCAGCTTTTTCGAAGTCAAAGAAGACAGCGACCATATGTTGGTTATTGACAAAAGCCTCTCTAATAAAATTTTCAAGGCGAATAATGTGATCCGTAGTACATCTTTTTGCTCTAAATCCAAACTGGAAGTTAGAGAAAGGTTATTAGCCTCTCAAAGCCAAGATAGTCGTTTGGCTACTATTCCTTCAAAGAGTTCACCGAGGCAGCTTGTTAAAGCTCTAGGTTTATTATTTTGTGGGTTTTCTGAGTCTTTTCCAGGTTTTGGAAATGGGGTTACTGTGGCTTGTCGCCAGGACTCCGAAAAAGTACCTGACGCCCAAATTTTGTTAAACAGCTGTTATAGAAATTGAAGAGTTTCAATTGCTAGATTTTTTATAATTTTATTATGCAGGAGATCTGGGCCTACGGCCGTCTCCTTCAGAAGTTTAAGGCAGGAGTATATTTCGTTTATGGAGAATGGTTTATTGTAGTCTGTAGAGCAGTCTGGAGAAAAGTCAACCGGTTTCTCCTCAGACTGCTCTTTAAAGTTTTGAAATGTAGGGGAGTAGTGGTGGTTGAACGAGTTCCGGGAAATGCAGCAGCTAGTGCCTTTGCAACTCCTCTATTGAGGAGACTATTGTAGGCGATAGGTATGTAATACAGTGAGACTGAAAAGCGGGCCAGTGCGCCAGTGCGATGAAACTCAACCGTTTCGAATGATAAATGGTTTTGCAGCAGGAAAGTGGTTCGAGCCATGAAGGCTGTCGAGAATTGACCAAGAGTTGTCAAGAGAGAGATGGGTCGACGAGCCTCAGGTCTGAAGTAGAAAAAGTGTCGTTGGCAGGATGTCAGTAACTGGTCGAACCATCGTTCAGGAGAAAGAAATCAGATTCAGAGAGAATTTATTCTGAGTTGTCCACGGGCATCAGTCCTTAGACTGCCTCACAGAGGGTTATGGGCATTAAAGTCTCCCAAAAGAATTACGGGAGAAGGGAGCTGATCAATAAAGTCTGTGATATTAGAGTAGGAGACTTGAGAAGAATATGGCAGATACACCGAACAGAGAGAGAAATATTTCGCTAAAGTCACGCGAACTGCTACCGCATGTAGAGTAGAATTGAGAGAGAAAGGCCTCTAAGGGACAGTATTTTTGACAAAGATAGAAGTACCGCCTCTAAGACCATCCGTACCACCGCTGTGGTGATAAGAGACAGCGAGGCTTCGGATGTTAAAGTCACCCACAGGGTGGAACACCAGGCCGGCAGGTTTCTTCCTCTTACCCCTCCGCTCCACAATGAGTTTCGGAGTGAAGGGGTACGGGACATGCGGTTCTTTGTTCCTAGATTTTGGGGAAGGGGGAGCCTAACGGTTGAGTCAGGGGGGGAGGACATCACCGAAGATGGTGACAAGGAAAGAGGAAGGGGATAGGGAAAGGGGAAAGCTCCGATGTTTGTGATCCATGTTTGAGGAAAGTGAGAGAGGTGGCACCTCTGTCACCTACATTCCTTCGCTGTCGGTCAACGCCTGAAAACGATTTAAAGTTGCCAAAGAGGCTCGCTGCTCAGATGCAACAGTGGTAGCCTTGGCGAAGGTTTGACGCTTAATGTTTGGGTCGTGTTATACGACTACTGCCTCCTAGAGGGGGGGGGGTATGACGCTCCTTCCTCAGCTCTTATCTTGCTTAGAGATTCACTCTATGATCAGTGATATAACTTTCATAATGATACTAGGAGGCTAAGAATCCGCCAAACTATTCATTGAATTCTCGCATGATAGAAAAAGTAGTAATATGGGGTGAATGAAGGCCCACAACACTTGTCAGTTACTCGGCACCCCGCAGTGTCCAGTCCAGAGATGCTTTGCCGAATGTTTAGATGCGAGCGGAACCACCTAATTCAGTCAAGTGACGCACCGTGCCTTATGGGCGGACTATGCCCAAAAATAACTGTTAGAGCTTACCCAGCGTCCAAAGTATATTTTACTTGGCTCTGAGGCTGGTTGTGATGTTGCATCATTGTGATAGAACTCTAGTAGGTGAAAACTGTAATCTGGGCAGTTTAGGTTGATTGGGCCACGAAAAATAGAGCCAGTTTCTGTCAGTTTCTGGTGAAAAGATAAAATAATATTAACAAAATCTTACTTGTCATTGTACATATGTGTTATGTCTAACTTGACGTTACACTTCTAAATACTATCTTACTTGTTGCAATACATGAATAGATGTCATCATTATGTTTATTATATCTTATTTGTCTTAACACATCCATGTCATACCTTACTTCTTATACGTACATGTCATGTCTTACTTGTGATAAGTTTAAATCATGTCCTCCTTTTACAATGCAGGTATTTTGCATACCTTAGTTGTCTTAAAAACAAAATTTAGCCTGCTAGATAATTAGATTCATTGAGGTCTCAAATACGGTGCAACGAATCCTTGGTATTATGTGCAAGCCACAGTGCATAGATTAGGGGTGAGATGCTTGAAAAATTGTCCCAGTTGGCAATTTGAAACCATAGATAATGATTTTTTAAATTTTGTATACTTTACTGAGAACTTTTACGTCCTTATTTGAATGATGTTAAGACATATTAGTTAGTTTGATTTGAATGCTCGACATAATATTGAATATTGCATTTACGTCAAATACTTTCATCACAAATAGAATTTCTTACTTTTCCACATAATTCATTGGAACAATAGGCCACAGATCCATACAAAGGGGTATACATTTAACTGCTTAAAATTTTCTTAATTTATACTTATACAAAATTTCCACATATATCACAATAAAACACAAAATCTATAAAGTGTATGTAATATTTGTTTCAAAGCTAATTTCCTTACCAAAGAAAAATGACAAATCAAACAATTTATATCATACTGTATCCATATTTTGAAATGGTTACTTCAAAATCATCATTTTGCAATCTTTGTGACACTCATTTCTATTGCTTTTGTTGTAAAATGAACCATTTTCTTTAAGTCACTAATACTAAAATCAGCAACTTTTATCTCTTCTGGAATAAAAAGAAATCTTACTATGTATTTTTTTACTTAGTTTTAGTTATATTGAACAAAATTGATATAAAATATAAAGTTTCTTATACATATCAGGTTCTTCAGAAATAATAAAAAAAACAACTGAAATGTAAAAAAAGTAATTTTTATCACTAAAATAATAAGATGAAAGATTGTAAAATGAAATTTAAAATAGCTTTCATCAACTAGGCCTATTTAGTTTGAAATAAAAAAAAATTATTGACAAGAGTATGCTTGCAATATTACAACCTTTGTCGAGCATTGCACAATATAATTAGGCATCTCATTTCTGAAGACACACAAAATTAAAGTTGAAAATAAAAGCAATACCTTTCTCTCTTTTCTACATTCATGGTTAGCGTTGGTTTCTTACCTCAATACGACTTATTTTCTCCCCAGATGATAATTTCTTGTTAAATGTCTCTACAACAATTCTGAAACTGTTACTCTCACTTGTGTATGGCTCCTGAAATTCAAAGACAACCAGAGACATAAAATTGTATTCGCAATACTATAGGAAAAAGCAAGTTACTGTTGTCTTGCAAAATGTAGCAAATATTCCCATATTTTTATAAGGTTTTGTTAGACACCCCGTTTTGCTCTGATATGAACATTTGTGGTACCACTTTATCTCAATGCCTCAAACAGATATTTGTAATGAAATACTAGAAATTACATATAGGAAAAACACTCAGATCAAACGGATACAATCTTTTTTCATGCATTTATACGACATTTTGTGAGAAATAAAATTTATGTTAATTTTAATGTCTCTGACCGTAGCCTCAGTATTTCTAGATGATAAATTATTCATCTTCAGTTTCTTCATATTTTCCTTCTGCCACTACAAAAAAATCCTTTCTCCCAAATACACAATTCAAACCAACCTAAATTATGTGCAACTACAAATGTTTCTTTTTCCAAGGATTTTTAAACCACCACATTGTTGTTTAAGTAGTAAAAGGGTAACAGATGTAAATTTTCACGTACAATGTATAAGAGTTGACAGCTTCTGAGTGTGAGCACGCACTTAAGGTTACCAAAGAATCAAGTTTATACTTTATTTTATTACATGTACTTAATTGTTCGTAATTCACACCTAAATGACCACAGCGAATTTTGTTCTTGTTTTGTATGTGGCCATCTTGATATTTTATCATGTTTTGTTCTGTCTAATTTTGGTTGAAATATCTTCTCTGACTTTGGATATTAAAGATTTAATTCACATTATGATAACTTTAATATCTGCTGGTTGTTTTGCCCTTGTCTTATCCTGTTGGTATCACAACCATATTAATATTTTCCTTGACATCAATTATTTCATCCTGCTATTTTTCGTTGACATATTACTTTTATAACTTGATATTTAGGGCATAGTTAATAAATGTTTTTGTTGTTGTTAAGAATGTCTTTCTAACTGTGTATTTTTGGGTGTGGTTGCACAATATTCTGTATAGAGACAGGAGAGTTGTGAGCTTAAAACCTGAATATTTATGTGACCCTGTATGTAGTCAGTAATGAATTTAACGATTACTCTATAATTTGTGATTATTGAAGGCAAAATACTTGCTATTTCTAACTAAAGATAGCAACCCCATGACCATGCTATTTTTAAAAATTGTCTGGTTCTTTTGAGTATAAACAGAGGAGTACTAAGCCCTCTGCTTTGTTTGTAACTAAAGTCAAGTAAATTTAATATGTACCTGTTTGAAACTTAATAACTATTTAAAAACAATACTCACGATCATGTCCTTAGGAAGTTGTCTAATCTTTGTGCTGACATCAGATACACTAGTACCTTCTTCCCAAAACTCATACAGTCTTCTGAGAATGAGATATAAAATTATTTTATTTAAAATCTTAGCTTGATTCATACAAATTTAAATAAAGGAGCATCAACTAACTGTATCTATGGGGAAACAAAACAAAAAGAAATTAACTATTTTCAGTTTCGATTTTCATCTTTGATGGCTTTGAAAACCCAAACATAATTTATAAAACATGAGCACTCACTTGCTGAGAACTGTTCTTTGCATGAGGGCCTTTGCCACAGTATCACTCGCAAGCTCAAGCTCCATGAATGGGCTCTATAATAATAATGAAATGAAAGTTAAAAAGTAAAAACAACATTTTGAAAATGAGGGTTAAAGCAAAATTTGTTAGAAACTAGCTAATAAAACTTTGCAAATTTTGCTATTTGAAAAACATGGTTATTGACCAACCTGAATAGAAATAATACTTAGAGTGAAGTCAACAAACTGCAAACTTTTGATCCCATAACTTCATGAAATTGTAGTTTTAAAATCCTTTTACGATTCCTAGGAAGAAAAAAATATTGATTTAATACTAGAAACTTGTAACAAATTGAAATAGTTCCTTATCTGCTACAGGCACAATCACTTACCCCATCATTTAAATCTGATTCTTTTAGAGTTGCTTGACAACCGATTAAGGACAAAATTGATTTTATTTCCTGAAAACAAAGGAAAAAGAGCAACCAATGGTATTAGTCCTCTCTCTCTCTCTCTCTCTCTCTGTAACACTGAAATTTAGGTACAAATCTTAATTTTGGCTTTACAAATCTGACCAATTTCTATATTTTGGCAGAGTTGAACTTAAACCCTTGTACTCAACCTAACTCTAGCAGTAATACCCCCAACACTATTCAATATAAGAATTAATTATATTAAGCAGACCATTACAGGCCCCATTTGCAGAAAACTGTGCACTTTGGAAAACATGTGGAAAACTTTTAGGCAGCAGATCCTAAGCAAAAATAAAATTCAAAAAATTAATAAAAAAAACTAGGAGAACAGGCTACTAAACTCATAAAACAAAATGCGCTTAAGACATAAAGTCAACACGCACAAAACCAAAGCAGTGATGTTTGGAAGTAATGAAAAACTCCACATAACAATAGATTCCACTGAAAAATCGGTCAAATTCCTAAGAATCCCATTCAATAAAAATAGCAATCACTCGACCACATAGAATTTCTAAGCAAATCTCTCTGCCAAAGAGACCTAATCGAATACCGCCCACCCACAGACTAGGGACCACGAAACTTACGTAGTGCCCAAAATGCAACATACGCCTCTAAAATCTATACTTGTAAAGGTGAAAATTATATCTAGATCAATCTAACTAGAGAGTGCCCATAAGAAAATGTGCTTATATAGGGTTTTTTCATTCTTCTGTTGGAAACGTGTGTTTATTGATTATCTCAAAACTAAGCAAAAATAAATTACTTAGATCTAGATCTAAAGCTCTATCGTAGATCAGTGGTGAGGGGTAGATCTAGATTCTTAGACCTAGAATCTATACTATAGGCCTATTATGTTGGAGTCTTTAACACTAACAGCACTCTTACATCTCCTCGTAAGAATACAATATAAAACAAAATAAAGGTGCAATATATAGGGACTAAGAGATAAATCTACCTGAACTCTAAAATCAAAATGTTCATGGGCAAACTGTAACAAGTATCGCTTCATAGGCTCTATTTGAGGCGAGATTGCGCTCCGAGCAGCCATCGTTAGCTACAATGTAATTTGTGTAACCTAGTTTTACTTTCGATTTGGAGTCCAAGGAAGCTACTAAAGCCGCCGTCGGTGTTCTTTTAAGTGGAAATATTTGCCTCATAGCAATTTTCATCAGTTTACATTGAGATGCGGGAGTATGGAACAACAGAACACACCGTAAAGAGAAGGAGACTTATCCTTTTAGTGAATAGAAAAACATCAACCTGTTTTTTTTAAATATTGTTGTTTTCTTTTTGTTGTTTTTTTAATTAAAAATAATCAATAATGTAGGCTACAGAAAGTTGTAAAATGATGAAAATTATTACTAGCACAAACAGCGAATAAGTGATTTATTGTCATAGTTTAAATTTGTTGATAGTGGCACACTGTCTTAGTCTCAACTGTGCATTGATAATGTCGAAGATATCACAGACACTTTAAAAATAAAAGGATAAAATGATTTAATAAACGTAGGGAGTGGTAGTAGTAATAGTAGTAGTAGGCATAACTGTTGTGGGAGTAGTAGCAGCAGCAGCAGCAACAGTAGTAGTAGTAGTAGTAGTAGTAGTAGTAGTAGTAGTAGTAGTAGTAGTAGTGTGAAGAAATAAGCTATTTCAGAAAATTCAAAACCATAGTGCTAGACTTATAAAACGGACACATAAAATGGTGCCAGCACCATCTTAAAAGAACTTCATTGGCTTCCAATAAAACTTCGAGTAGATTATAAGATAGCAATGATTACATATCAAAGTCTAAAAGATCCATTTTTTCCATCTTACTTGAAAGACTTTACATATCTCTATCAGCCTGAAAGACAGCTACGATAAAAAAATAAATTTTATGCAAATAGTAGTAGTAGTAGTAGTAGTAGTAGTAGTAGTAGTAGTAGTAGTAGTAGTAGTAGCAGTAGTAGTAGAAGAAGTTGTTTTGGTTGTTGTAATTTCTTTGTAGTAGGCTACTTGTTTTTGTTGTAAATTATAGGTTTGTCTAGTAGCCTCCACCTCTTAATCTCTTAATTTTTTCTACCTCTTTACCCGTGACAATTAAAGGCAACCCAGGGGTTTCGGTAATATTCTGTTGTTTTTTTTGCACTATAGAATACTAGAACAGCGTAAAGCTCGACACGATATTCAAATGAATAATAGACACATTGTACATTTCATATTTTCGGACTTTTCTCTAAATTCTTAACTTAATGGCCAACAGAAAATACCAAGAAGATAGGTACAATACAAAGAAAAACAGCGGATAGAACATTAGAGGAGCCAACACAAAAAGAGAAAACCCTCTGGTAAAGTCAACAAACAATACACAATGCATTTATCTCTGCCAATTACCTTTAACTAACATAGGATTTATTCTTGAAGAGCAATAAATCTACCTACTAGTGGCACATATGCATACAATATTCTAACAAAATGAAGAAATAAAAGTTTCCAGTTGCTGAGACCTGTACACATGTACTAAAATCGACGAGGGTACCGTATCCAAAACAATAATACTTAAAAATGTTTAGAGTTAATGTTACTTACCGGGGTAGGCCTACTTATTAATTTTTTCACTAGATCTACATCCATGAAGATAATGACAAATAGCAGATTTCCCATAGTATTGCTCAAAGCGCCTTAATTTTTGTTAAAATCAAGTAACCTATAAAATACATTTTGCTAAAATTATGGTGTAAATACAGAATACACAGAATCATTATAAAGTTCTAGTTGACAGCTCATGTAATAAAAGCGGTATGATATAGAAACATTAAGAATCATAGTAAATAATTAGCAAATAAATCGTATTATAAGATCACTACAAAGAAATAAATATAATGGACCATGGAGAAAACAGAAGACACATAACAAGCATCAGCATACATTTCTGTTTTAGGTTAAAATAAATTTATTATTTAATAATTTGTAAAATAAAGGAGGTAGCCTGTGTAAATACTCAGATTAAAAAGACAAGGGTAGGGTCTACAGTAAAAATGTTACGCAGAAATTACTTTAATCATATTAACTACATTATTGGATTAATAGCTATCTTTTCCTAAAATGACAGGGAGTCAATGAAATATTTAAAAAGAACGTTTAAACTCTACTTTTAAAAGATTGCAAACTGTCGGACGCAAAACAGACTGTGGTAAACTATTCCAAATGTCAGGACCTGCAAATTTAAAAGATTGTTCACCACAATTTAAATTGGACGGTTTGCATAAAAGTGATTTATTTTTTTGTCGCAACTGTCTTTCAGGGCGATAGAATGTAAAAGATATTTCAAGTTAGTTGGGGAAAAGGGATCTTTTAGACTTTGATATGTAATCATTGCTATCTTATAATCTACTCGAAGTTTTATTGGAAGCCAATGAAGTTCTTTTAAGATGGTGCTGGCACCATTTTATGTGTCCGTTTTATAAGTCTAGCACTATGGTTTTGAATTTTCTGAAAAGCTTATTTCTTCACACGTCATGCCTTTGAAAAGAGCATTGCAATAATCAATATCAGTATAAATCTAATCAACATTAACATGCATACAAATAATAGGATTGTAT
Organism: Elysia chlorotica; assembly: GCA_003991915.1. Taxonomy (NCBI): domain Eukaryota; kingdom Metazoa; phylum Mollusca; class Gastropoda; family Plakobranchidae; genus Elysia; species Elysia chlorotica. The sequence continues at coordinate 6,476 of RQTK01000127.1, read as the reverse complement.
TTAATTTTATTAAATTCAAAAGTGATGGCCGAACAAAATCGAAAGATTCAACGTTATAGTACTCTGATAGTCAGGCAAATCATCCTGATTTTTACTTTTTTTTTAAAACATAGCAAGCATTGAGGGAAAAAAACGCTGAAGAACTTAAATGCATTCAGTGACAATGCTGATAATAATTCAGACATAACCAAAATGTGTAATCTAAAAAATAACCCGTCTAGCTTACTACGATTATCTAAAAAAAATCGCCACTAGACCTAACGCGCCATAGATAGTTGTCGTGGCCAAAAGGCTATTCTTCCGGTAACCGGAGTAGTAAAAATAGATCGGGGAAACCCAGGAAAACAAAAGTGCCGTCCTCGAGCTTTTTTTGGTCTCCCTAGACGGAGTAGACGCCTAGATTCCAATCCAAGACTACCGGAGGAATAGCCATTTGGCTATTTGTCCGGTTACCGGGTAAATAGCCACTTCCTAATAAGCTACACACATATCTATCTTTAAAATTTTAATGGACGAAAAACGTGTGTTGACTAACGACTTACATGCTTGATATTTTTTTACAAAACAGATGCTTGAGACTTGTTCTCATTTTGTTAAATATTTCACTGTTATTTAACCTTTTTTGTTTAACCTAATAAGATACATTTAATACTAACTGGGTCCGTAAGTACAATGTCGCGGCAGCTTACGACTCGTCTTAAACCTTTATCTCATAAATTATTCTTAGTGTGAGTCGTAGGCTACCGCCGCGTTGCACTTACGATCATTTATGTCTTTTTTGCAGTAGCTTTCGCTGCTAAGTCACAAGTCGCGTACGTGGACTCACAATTGACGTGGAGAAGGACTTCCACTTTCCATTATATATCATTCCATAGAAATATATACTTTAAGACTATTTCTATGTCCAATTATGTGGTTGAAAAATGTTTTCTCCTCCCGTAAATTTTTCAAAAATAAACATACAATAAGGTAGGCATGTATATATTGTGTGATCATCTTCAGCACTTAATTTAAGTCGCTCTAAAAATAATAATCATGTTTTTAGAAATACTGTATCATATTTCTAGTCAATATTCCATTTTGGGGGACATTTAAGAGGACATAGCTAAATAAGATCGTTCACTTGCTCAAAAGCAAATTATTTAGAAACGAAGGCAGGGTTCCAACTGCACGACATAAAAACAATGACTGAAAAGGGCATTAGTCTTTTTCTACCAGTTTACATTGAAGCACCCCACCCAATATATAATGGATAAAGTATGTAATCAGTTTATCCATGGCTACTGTCAGGCTGAAAAGTGATTCATCGTGAAAAGAAAAGAAAACTACAGATAAGGGAGGAAACTGAATCACAACAAAAGCGGATGTTAGACATAAAACATGGGGGCTGAGCTAGTGTCAAGCCATGAGCATTTGATACTTGACTGTTATTGGGATGTTATAAAAAAAAAGAAAGAAGGAAAAAAGTCATGCGACTCTTGCTTATATTTTACCCCACTTGTAATAGTAGTTTCGCATAGTAAAAAAAAGTTCTGGTAAATCAGAACCTGCTTCAAATCATTTAAGTGATTGCTTTGCGGTTGCCCTTAGGCTAAATCTAGAAAAACAGCTGTTCCTACAGTTGACGGTAGCATTGTCACGCTTCGCAATGTCATCGTGGTCTAACTGGTCGATCTTCGCCCCACCCAGGGAGATCGATCAAGTTCAGGTATAGGCCTACGCTTATTGATTAGCTGATATCGTGAGTGGGTCTACGTGAACCCCGTAGCATTATACCCTCTTGTTCCTCTTTTACAATCTATAAAAAAAAAGGCTGGATCTTCAACAAACTAAGAGCCCAATTCCGTGTCAAAACTAATACGAAGATGCTTTTTTTTTTCTTTTTTTCTTAGAAGTAATTTTTCAAATTGATAGCTGTGTGGATCTTTAGCTCTTTACTCTGCGATTGCACAAGGTTTTCAAATAAAAGTACACCGCTTTAAATGTTGAAAACTTTCAATTTTTGAATAATTACTATTAAAAAAGTATTAATAGGTTGTATTTTTATTTCTGTAGTAACCTTATTTGGTCATTGTGTCCTCCCAAATCGGGGTGGGCGTGCGATTATGTTCCCATGCCAAATTCTGCGCATGTCAGTGGTTTGCATGTAGCTGGGTCCCTGTCCATTCTTTCCTATCGTCAAACCACTTCCTGCTGGGCCGGTCTTTCCCTTTTCTTCCTTCCATTCTACCTGTTAGGATTGTTTGAGCGGGAGTATAACCATTCGTATAACCATTAGAAAATCCTATGAATTTGAAAGCAACTATGCCCACACAAAGAGGCTATAAGAATAGCAAGTATCAAGACATTTTAATTTATATTTTAAAAGCAAAGTTCTTGTAAATAATAAACATGTAACAGGTAAAATTATATTTAAAAAAATCCATAGACATGTATACATAATTATACATTTATATTACTTAATCATAAAATAACATAGAAAAAAAAGAAACATAATTTCTCTCGACATTTTAATTAATCATTTTTGAATTAAAGTTTTTTAAATGTCTTATTGTCTTTTTCGCGAGACTATCAAGAGATAACAACATCTGCTATTAATATTTTAATAGATAATAATATACTCTAATATCATTAATAGATGTCTGAAAATAATGCAGAATACAACGAAGCTTTAATAATTGTCTAGATCCAGGGGACACTTTAAATTGATTAGGTAATGAGAATTCTGTGGTTCAAAAGAATGCTAGCATTTCTACCATTTGTCGCTTTACAGCGATTCTGAAAGTTCGTTTCCTGAATTAACGACACACCGTGATTTTTTACCCTAAAAGATCAAAAGTATATATTTTAATCGGAAGAAAATATTATTATAAAGTAAGATAGTGAGCTAGAAACCAGATAGATGAACGGCGAGTGAGGGATAAAAAGAGAGGGAGAGGGACAGAGAGAGAGAGAGAGAGAGAGAGAGAGAGAGATAGATAGATAGATAGATAGAGAGAGAGATAGAGAGAGAGAGAGAGAAAGAGAGAGAACAGATAAAGAAAGAGAGAGAAGGGTTGGGTTGGTTTAAACGTCCAACAGCAGCACTATATAGGCTTTATTGCGGACGGGACCCAAGACGGACGTCTGACAATTTTATGTGCTGCCACACACGAGACAGGGCGGGGATACCATGACTCCTGTCTCAGCCGGTCACATTATACTGAGAGAGAGAGAGAGAGAGAGAGAGAGAGAGAGAGAGAGAGAGAGAGAGAGAGAGAGAGAGAGAGAGGGGAGGAGATGAGACAGACAGACAGACAGACAGACAGACAGACAGACAGGAGACAGACAGACAGACAGACAGACAGACAGACAGCATGCAGACAATCAAAAGGACAGACAGACAAACAAGCTGACAGGCTGGCAGACAGAGACAGACAGAAAGACAGACAGACAGACAGACAGACAAACAAACAGAGCCAGAAAGATAGTCAGAGAGACAGAGAAACAAGCAGACATAGATAGATAGATAGATAGATAGATAGATAGATAGATAGATAATTCTACATACTTTGTTTAGTATAGTTCAAGGCTTTACGTTAAGATTCTGCACAAGAAAAAGAAACTTTTCTTTCTACAAGACCAGCACCGTAACACTTGCTTTGTTCGAGAATTTTCTTGGAGCCTTTTGTTTCGCTCAAAATTCTAAGAAAATTCGCATATTGCACAAGGGAGTGTGACCTGGTTTCTAGTTGTAAGAAAAGTATTGTATCCATAGATAAAAGAGACGTTCTTCAGTGATTAGTAACAACAGTGATAGGCCAACCGTACTAAAAAAACACACCTCATTTAACGGTACCCCATTTCCGTCATCGATCGTCAAAGTCTTGGCCGTAACTTTTTGCATAAACTCTGTAGTGTTTTATACACTATTCAGTTTCCTTTCCGGGATGACAATGGATTTTTATTTTCGTTTTGACTTGTGCACCCGCGCCAAGTGTGCTCTACTTTTCTTCGCACCGACCTTGAAGCAGCTGGTGTTAACCCTTGTATGCCTGCAGACTGTGGCCGTGGCAACATTTGGTAACACCTTGGTCGCTGTAGCTTTGGTCTTTCTCCTGGCTCTAGCCATAATTCGTATTTACAAGGTAAAAGTGGTACGAGAAATAACTATTTTTAAACAGCTCTCTCCCTCATTCCCTTATTTTTGACCGTTACCATCTCATTATAATGGGGCCAAACCGGCTTAAGTGACACATAGTTCTATTTGGGAGTTATGCAGTTCGATCCTAAGATTGGGCAAATGTATGCATAAATTGTCAGACGTTGGTCTTGGGCAACGTCCGAGATATAGCCTAAATTCCGAAATCATCATAATTTATTGTTAACTACAGAAGTTTCAACTCAATGATAATTAACAAAAGCTTCTTCGAGGAGCGACGATGAGAGAAAACTTTGTTACAGAAAATATAGTTAGATGATTGTAGCTGGACTTGATGCCTATTTTGAAACACTTAAATTTCTCAAAATTATTTATAAAAAAATTTATGATATTTCTAAATAACAAAATATACATAAACTGATGCGTGACTACATTAACTTTTCAGCAACAAAAGGAATAGCTTTTCTACATATTTAAAGTCTTTGCAACTGATACGTGAGAACGCTGACTTTGTAAAGAATTTTGGTGCTACTGTAAAAGTACTGTGCTGTTGCTGCTGCCGCTATTACTACTGACACTGTTACTAGTAATATTACTTCATAAGCTATTGCAATTGGGATTCTTCTCGAGATATAGATTTAGGCAATGCTCTGACGTGGTTAGAAATATGTTAAAAAGGGATACCATAAAAATAGCGTACTTTTTGTAGCGTTAAAGAACCGTTGAATTTTAGATTCATCGCCACAGAATCGCCTTGCTAATCTAAAGCTTAAAAAACAACAACTAACAACCAAAACCTTTTCCCATAACCCCGCACACATGTTGTGCAGGCTGATACGCTTTTGCGCTAAAACATTTTTGTATTGATCTGCACACCTGCCTTAAAAAAAAAGCTTTTACTTATTAAGTATTTTTTTTCGGAAATTCCCTAAATAGTGTACACACAAGGAATGGGCCGAAAATCATGGGATGTGAGAAAAATCCATAGTCGAGATTTTACTAAGCATCTCTGAGTGTCTTGCATTTATCGAAATCGCACAATAGACAACCTTTAAACCCGGAATAATAAATACTGTGTTCAAGGAGTATCTATTCATTAGATGCAAGGCGTCCAAAAATAGAAGGCCAAGTCACCGAATTAAAATAAGTGAAAAGATTTTTGCGTACCAAGGGTAAACGTGATTTTATTTCTTTTGATTCTAAGCATAGAGAGGACAGAGTAATACTTAGAGAGTATTTTTCAGCCCACACAATCAGCCTAAATTGCAAATTATGTCAACTGTCCTATCTATGTGCGCACTATTTTGGGTTATTTTTTGAAAATTCATAAATGATCGATCATTTTATATTGTGTCCCTCTATTGTTGCTTAATACAAGTTGCGCAGCGCGATGCGAAGATGTTCAAAATATAGCTCACTTTGATTCTTGCTGCAAGTTTATGAATATTTCGGTGACTTGGCCTTCTATTTTTGGACGCCTTGGACTAGATATACAAGATAATCTGCAAATGGGCCGAAATCATGGGATGTGAGAAAAATCCATAGTCGAGATTTTACTAAGCATCTCTGAGTGTCTTGCAATCTTGACAGGGTTTATCGAAATCGCACAATAGACAACCTTTAAACCCGGAATAATAAATAGCATCCAAAACTTATAGTAATATGTACGAACATAATAGTCAAACGAAAAAATATTACTATTTCTGCTGCTGCTACTACAACTACTACTACTACTACTACTACTACTACTACTACTACTACTACTACTACTACTACTACTACTACTACTACTACTACTACTACTACTACTACTACTACTACTACTACTACTACTACTACTACTACTACTACTACTACTACTACTACTACTACTACTACTACTACTACTACTCCTGTTGCTGCTGCTGCTGCTGCTACTACTACTACTACTACTACTACTACTACTACTACTACTACTACTGCTGCTGCTACTACTACTGCTGCTATAGAAACAACGACTACAATCTATACTTCCTACATTTGATTTTGTTGCACTATTGACACCATTCCTACCTTTTTGTCTGCAGATTGACCCTGAACCAGTCCTACTTCTTTTACTACATTTGACTTTAAGTGCCTTCATGATGAGTGATTGTACGTCGACAATGGCAGTTGTAACCACAGGCTTTGCCGCCATCCATATACTTGGCGGTGTAGAAATTTCCAAAGACAGGGTTATAATTGTTGCTCTTACCCTGGTATTTACAACTTTTTTGAGGTAAACAATAATTACACTTATCATAGTAATAACAACAACGAACACATATTGACTATACACCTTGATTTGAATGTGAAT
>RQTK01000126.1:726502-754703 GCA_003991915.1 Elysia chlorotica | reverse complement strand
CCCCAAAAAAAACAAAACAACCCCAAAAAAACACCCCAACAAAATGTTCGTGTCCAGAACATGAAAGGTCACAGAGTGGACCGTAGACACGCACCTAATGGTCACTAACCCTGGAGGCTTATGGGGCAAACTTAAGAGATTCATGACCCGTGATCAAAACATATAAGTTCCCGATCTAGAGGAAGCGGCTGCGGTCTAAATGGCACTCGGGTTAATTTGCACGCACAGCATTGGCTGCCTTAGTTCAATATTTACAGATTACCAGGCTCGGCTGTGACAGGCCCAGGACAGACCGGGGTTCATTCTGGTGTGGAGCGCTTGAGACAGTAATGACTAAACACTTCAAAGGGAAAAGAACATGAGCTGGTAATGTGCTGGAAATGGACTGGTATTTGCACAATAGAGATGTACCTTGATAATGGCAGGAGTCGTTAGGTTGCCTTTATATAATTTATAGATACAATAAATGGAGATGTATCTTGAAGTATAAGAATAATAATTCATGATTAATTTGTGCTTTAAATTTCCCTAAAGAGTCATATACATATATATATATACCAGTCCCTATGCCTAATAAATAATCTTCGTTACGACCGAGGTTTCGTTCAGTCCGATGTTGTTATATGCGAGGTTCACTGTACAATTTCACGCTCACACACGCTGTCAATCCATCAACTCGTTCTGTCCTCTCCTTTCTGGCTCTCTGAACCTTTCTTCCAATTGTTATCACACGCTTGACAGTGTCAGGTCTTGATCTCTATCTACTGACTTTCCAGTTTCGTTGATAGGCTAAATATGCTATGTTTAGACTTATTCAATATGTAGAGCATGTTTAAGATATTGAGGGGATAAAGATCGAGAAAGATATTGAAAAAAAATTAAAACATTTACTATAGACGAACGCTCTAGGTGTTAGATTTTCCTTTCAGCCCAATAACTCTTTTCCTCATAAAAATGTATAGACATTTGCATGTCTCTTTCATTAATCATATTGATATTTTCGCATACATATTAACTACAATTAATCAAAGTGGGCTTGTTTTCGGACATGCTCTAATGTTTACGAACCCACTCTCCCATAGAAAAGAGAAAAACAATAAAAGTTTAACCATAATGTAGTCTTGTATAACAATACATATGCACGAGGAAAATAAAGATGATTTAACCCAACGTTTAATGATACGATTTTGCAAAACGAGCGAGATATTCCGACATCGTTTCACGGGAAATAGATAGCCCTAGTCCCTTAGAACTGTCTCGCAAAGGCTAGAGACAACGAGAACCCACGTACCAGCAAACATTTATTGTTTTTTTATAGGCTAATTACTAGAATAAGTTACACTCTTTGGCATCGCTCATTCATTTCTATTGCTTAATGAGGTAACTAAAATCTAGAATAAAACCGGCATGACTCTCAAATAAGTTATTCAACTCTTGGGAAAACACAATCCCCTATACATATATTCAAAGAAATATCAAACATAAGGGTCCTGGCACAGTCAAGACAAGATACATGTATATAATTTTCACTGCCTAGGTTAGCTCCACTCTGACAAAAGAAAGAGATAAAACAAAGAAAGACAAGACTTAAAAGGAGCCTTGAAATTACATACCACCATTAATTTAAAATCAAATAATAATTACAAAGAAAACTTACAGAAACACATATACACTGCCAACTACTTTATCGTAAAGATGTCTTGGCCATCTACTGGATCCGAAGAAGTCTGGTCGTGACGGATCTCAATTACAACAGAACCTAACTTCTTACTTAGGTCTAGGGAGTGGGATGGCGCAAGGGAAAATGCTCTTCTAAACAAAGGCATCATTACACATTTTTTTGTATAAAGGAAAATGAACTCTTACATTAAAACAATAGATAAATGTAATAAGTTATCTTTCTTTAACTTATATAGGTGAAAAATCACCCACGGGTGGTAAATGGGGATTTTCTCTATTATGAATTTTATGGGTGAAAAAAACAACAACCCATGAATGCCTAATATCTGGAGAGTTTACACCCACATAGAGATAGAGGGTCTTTTCCCCTTCTCTCTTCCATTCTGCCTGTTTTTTTTTTTTTTTGGCTCAGAGTTTTGTTCAGGCATAGGTGTTCTGTAAATATAGGCCATAATACAATTGTAATGTTTTATATGACATAAAATAAATAATGTATATTTATTCATGCATTCATTCATTTCATATATAGACAGCAATATGCTCCTGGGGAAATGATATTTACACTTGCGATAATTAAGTGAGGTAGCCTGAAATTAAACAATAAATAAAGAGAAAAGGATATAACTACGAGGGTTGCTGTTCAGATGATTTCTCTTTATCAGTGTTCTTTCGAAATTAGGTATAGGTCGAATTTTCCAACACTGATTATAGAGTCAGTTTGGTCAGTAATTAAACCAGCATCCTAAGCCCATCCCTCTCTTTTTGGTCCACTCTCCTCACTCTTTTTTTTATTTCCTATTACATGGAACAAACAAAAAAGTGATAATTCTGGGAGACCATGTATGTGGATAAGTATTGTCACACTCAGCAATGTAATATATTACTGATTTAAACAGACAAAGATGAATCAAAAGCGAAAACTTGAAAAGATTGATAAACCTACTTTTATTAGTTTTTTTTTTTTTGTTTGCCTTTGCAACCTTTTCCTGTTTTTTTCCCTCTCGTCATTGCCTTTTTTAATTTGTTTTTGTTTTGTTTGTGTGTTGTTCATTAATTTGTGATCCCAAGAGATTTTTCTATTTGTCTATGCGAAAAAAAAAACTACATTGCCCCCCCAAAAAAACCCAAAACAAAACACAAAATACAAAAAAAAACAAACAAAAGAAGACCCTTAAAAAACAAAAACAAAAAAACAACAAAAACCCCCAAAAAACGCTGTCTTGTTTTGTGTTTTTTTTTCTCCTAATTTAAAAGCCATAATTTTCTGTGGGCAGCTTCTTGATCAAATGTGAATTCTCTCTGTTTTGCTTCTCCATATTTATATTTAGATATAGTAAGTTTCCCTTCAAAAATTGCATGATTAATTTGTTTTATTTGCTTATTATTTATCCCGTCTTTATTTATTATCCCCAGAATAACTGATTTTTCATCCAATTGCACCTGGATTCCAAGATAAACTTTAATCTTAGATTCTAGGTATTGCCATAGCGTTCTCACTTCTGCACATGAATAAAAGAAGTGTTCCGTATAGTCTTTATTTCCACACCAAGGCACCAAGGGCAATTTTCTGATTCCCTGACACCCATTCTTTTTAACAGTATACTGGTCAGCCAGATGTTATGAAGGATCTTCCATTGGGTGACTCGCAATCGAGTCTCTGCACTACATTCTGCTGCTATAGTTCGGTATCCCTCGTTTAAACTAAAAAGTCCGATACACGCTTCTGTCAAAATGATTCTTGTTATATATAGCTAAAGTGTACAATGCTAAAGTAATTATAATTTACACATAAATGTTTGTGTGTGTATAATTATATATAAATTATTTTTTTGTATGTAAGTTAGAATATAAATTGCACCCTCTTTAATTTTTTTTAATTTTTAAGTTCTATTAGAGATAATCTTTGAAATTACAGGTTATTATAATAATATTCTATTTCACCTTCTAAAACTTGGATAAGCGATAAAAAACCTACTTTTTTATTATTATTGTTTTTTTTTTTTTTTTTTAAAGTTTTACCCCTTCTTTACGTAGATATAATACCTATAACTGTAATATGCTCTAAAATAGCTACTCCATTAAAACTTTTTTAAATACAGTCTCTTGATATCCTTGAAATCATAGGATATTCATAATTATATCTCCATTTTAAAACTTGGATAAGCAACTAAGTATCTTGTTTGTTTGTGATATTCCATCCTTTATTTTATTATTTTTTTTTTAGTTTTACTTCTCCACAGGGCTATTAGCTATAATGATCGATAAATTGTTCCATGATAAACACCACATTATAAACTTAATATAATAATTGTTTTTGGTCGTTTGCTAACATCATTCCACCCCAGTCTCTAAAATCTGGATTAGCAATTTAAATATATACTCATTTACACACATGCATATTGATTAATAATAATTTATGCTATATGATAGCTACTCCATTATAATTATGTTTTGTAAATAATGTCTCTTGTTACCCATGAAATTATAGTTAATTATAACACTGTAAAAACTGGGTTAAACAAATTAATTAGACTTGTCTGATTATTTTGTCTCGTTATAATATTAATTTTGCTTAGCTTTCTTTTTTTATTTCTTGTTGCTATACATACCTTCATACAAGGATAATATGTTCATAGTGATTTGTAATATATTTTTCTATAATCGCCATGTGAAATAGCTTTGTTATGAAAAATGAAAAAAAAGTAAATAAAAAAAAAGTATTATATATATATATATATATACACACACACACACAAGCTGGGGTACCCGTTCATACGAACAGGTTGAATACAGTGAATACGCAGATTCTTTTTTGAAAGGGGAACTTTTAGCCCCTTGCCATCAGTTAATATTATTTATGCTTCCTCCTTTTTTTTTATTAAATGAAATTATCTTTTCTCTTCTTTTTTTTAAATTTCTTTCTTTATATCTCTTTTTTTCTTCTCTTTGTATATTCCTCCTTTAAAAAATTTCATTATTATTACTTTTTTCTTTCTTTTTTCATTATTTCTCTCTCTCTCTCTCTCTCTCTCTCTCTCTCTCTCTCGTATATATTATATCTAGACAGCTACGTTACTACTGCTGCTAATGAAGGACTGATTTTACCCCTAGAAGCACATGATTTGATTGATGTCTCCTAGGTTCCTCTAGGGAGTCCAATACGGCGACTGGCCCCAAGACTTACGTCTGACAATTTTATGTGCTGCCACGCATTTGACAGGGCGGGGATACCATGACTCCTGTCTCAGCCAGTCACATTATACTGACACCGACCCAACCAGTTACAGGGGACTAAAATCGAGGGGATAAAAAGATGCTGATCGTGGGACTCCTGATCTGAAGACCAATGCTCTACCACATGAGCTAATTCGCCCTCCGTGCAAGTGCGGTGCAACTGGGTGTAATGACAAAATGAAGGTGCTGAATTTGATATTAGATCTAGAATCTAGATCTATAAAACCCTTTTCATTAGTTAAGCCTAGCTTATATGTGAGCTAGTGGGTTGTTTATATTTCGTTCTTTACAGTATTTTCCCTGACCGCAACTTTTGTATGTTTTACTGTATCTGTCTGTCTTTGTATCTTCATCGTGTCTTTGTATCCTCCTGTGGTCTTTCTCTGTCTACTCTCTTTATGTTGCTTTGTTAATGTTAGCTTAGCGGTGGTTGGGCGCCTGTTGGCCAATCAGCTCGCGAGGCGCGCCGAGCAACCTTGATGTTATTATCATTATTATTTATTATTGTGAGCTAGTGGTTTGTCTGTGTCTCGTTTCTGTACAGTGTTTTTCATCACTTCAAATTTTATAGGTTTTACTGTATCTGTCTGTCTTTGTACCCTCCCGTGGTCTTTCTCTGTCCACTTTCTTTATCATGTTGCTTTGTTATTGTTAGATTAGCGGTGATTGGGCGCGTGTTGGCCAATCAGCTCGCGAGGCGCGCCGAGCAAGCTCTATCCTCTGACCAAGAGCGCGTAGACTGGTCAGTTGGTGTCTGAGATGGCCAGTGGTCGGACGTCCTTGGTCTGAACCTCTACTGTATTGTTGTTAAATTTTTTTACCTAAATTTCTTGAAGTTTATTTGTAGAGCTGCTGTTGTATGTCCCTGTGCTGAGCTCGCCCTGAGGTAAATTGTTTTACGTTTTTGTTTAGTTTTGTATTATTTTCTTCATATCTCTTGGATCTAGATTGTGAACTTGTAACTTTTGAGGACCATGTGGTACATATACAAAACATGGGACTGGTGTCTACAGGTTGTTATTATATGTTGGGTGCCTCGCTTACCGCCTGGGATGAAATCTAGATTTTATAGACTGTTTTACTGGGGTAGTATTTAAATCCTGGTTTATGTGTTTGCTTTAGAATAGGCACGTGTTTTATTTCTCTTTATTGGGGTTGGAGACATGGAGAAAATGAGTTGTCCCCTTTGTTATGAGTGCCGCTTTGTTTTAATTTTGCTCTTTGTGTTACATGCTGTATAATTAGTCACGTAGCTATATTTTGGGTTGTACCTGTACCGGTACTGCTATTGCTAAAGCGTGTACTCTGGGTTGTGTGTAATTAAGTTTATAGTACTTCTATTCTCACCTCTGGTTTTGTGTAAGTTATTTGCTTCTTTTGGTGCTGGGCAGACTGGTGCTCCAGCTTTGTCGTTTATTAATTTTATTATTGTTAGTTGTATCCCTTGAGAATATTGCCTACGTTATGGGGAGGTAATAATATCTTCACCCTGCACAGATCATACTGTGGGTGATGATAAATGTTATTGGGACCTGGTCCCCATTTCCTGGCTTTGTTTCCCTTGTGGTCAACTATGTACTGATACTTTTCGCCTACGTGTCGTAACATACTTCAGATGTCCATTAAATGTATTAGGCTTTCTACATACAAATTACTATTGGGGTAGTCTGCATTTCAACCATTGTACTAAATTCACATTTACCTTTGGTTTGGTGCTACATATTAGTATTTGTATTAGTCTATTACCACGTGTGTATATTTTAGTTGCTCTTTGATTACCTATGCCTTTGATTTTGACTATTTCTGCATTCCTTATTATTCTCTCTCTCTCTCTCTCTCTCTCTCTCTCTCTCTCTCTCTCTCTCTCTCTCTCTCTCTCTCTCTCTCTCTCTCTCTCTCTCTCTCTCTCTCTCTCTCTCATGTATGTACTTATCGTTTTTCTTATTATTATTTTCAGTCGGACTTGTTATGCCGGCTGGGTTTTTTTTTATGATGGTGTAAATTCAATAAAAGTTTGAAACTTTTAACGCTGTGCCCGGTGTTTTCCCCTTTCTCACACGTGGCGCTGCGAGCAGGGTGCACAGCTTACACCATACATTTAAAACCCAGTCGGCAATGGCGGAGGCAGCCCAGTTCTCATTTATCTACGAGGCAGTACTGACAACGATGGCCACGGCAGCGCGTTCGTCAGCTGTCCACCCACCCTCCACCCCTGCACCATCTGCAGAGATCCAGCTGGTGTTGCAGCTGCTCCGCTCCCTCATCGAGAGGATGGAGCGTCTGGAGAGGCAGGGCAGTCTGCAGCCTGGGCAGACGGAGCGACCGGAGGGCCGCCGCAGGAGAAGGAGGGGGAGGCGGACAGGACGCAGCCAGATGCGGTGCCACCGTTGCCAGCAACCGGGCCATTTCGCTCGGGAGTGCAGGGCCCCAGCACCGGTAGGATCGACCGGCAGTGTGGAGAGGAGGGAGGCGGAGCTTGGAGAGAAGGGGGTCCCGGTTTTGGCCGACAAGGGTGTGGAGGTGTCCACCGTGCGGCAAGATCTGGACGCGGACCCAGGGAGTTCCTCCAGCACCACACACCCGCCCACCCTGCTCAACGGGCCTGCTGCTCCTGAACCTGCTGTTCTGCCTCCTGAGCGGACCGTTCGTGCTGGCAATGTGGTGCCGACTGTGGCGTCGGTGGGCCGACGCAGGACACCCCAGCTGCCTGAAGTCAACCGACATGTTCCTTCCCAGCCTGCTGTTCCACCCCAGGGGCAGACTTTGCACGTAATAAATGAGGTGTCGCCAGTAGTGTGGAGGCCCCGAAGAATGCCCATGCAGCTGCCTCTGGGGCGCCAGGACTCTAAGCCTGTTGTCCTGCCCAAGGAGCAGACGTGTAGGACTGTTAATGAGCTTGTGTTGAGACCCCGACGCAGTGCTTCCAAGCTGCCCGCAGGGAGGGATTACAACGAACGTTGGGCCTCCAGAACTTTTTAATATTGATAATTAATTTCGTTTTGACGGACTATCTTCGTGTGTGCTGTTTCATCCTTCCTGTTTTAAAGTGTAGTGTTAGCGTGTGGTACCGCTAAAATTTCGTGGGGGCGAGTGTGAGCTAGCGGGTTGTTTGTATTTCGTTCTTTACAGTATTTTCCCTGAGCGCAAATTTTGTATGTTTTACTGTATCTGTCTGTCTTTGTATCTTCATCGTGTCTTTGTATCCTCCTGTGGTCTTTCTCTGTCCACTCTCTTTATTGTGTGCTTAGCCGTGATTGGCGCGTGTTGGCCAATCAGCTCGCGAGGCGCGCCGAGCAATCTCGATCCCCTGACCAAGAGCGCGTAGACTGGTCAGTTGGTGTATGAGATGGCCAGTGGTCGGACGTCCTTGGTCTGAACCTCTATTGAATTGTTGTTAAATCTTTTTACTTAAATTTCTTGAAGTTAATTTGTAAAGTTGCTGTTGTATGTCCGCTGTGCTGTTTTACGTTTTTTTTGTTTACTTTTGTATTATTTTCTTTATATTTCTTCGATCTAGATTCTGAACGTGTAACTTTTGAGGACCATGTGGTACATATACAAAACATAGGACTGGTGTCTACAGGTTGTTATTATATGTTGGTGCCTCGCTTACCGCCTGGGATGAAATCTAGATTTTATAGACTGTTTCACTGGGGTAGTATTTAAATCCTGTTTTATGTGTTTGTCTTTAGAATAAGACACGTGTTTTATTTCTCCTTATTGGGGTTGGAGACATGTAGAAAATGAGTTGTCCCCTTTGTTATGAGTGCCGCTTTGTTTTAATTTTTCTCTTTGTGTTACATACTGTATTATTACATGTAGTCATGTAGCTATTTTTTTGGGTTCTACCTGTACTGCTAAAGCTTGTACTCTGGGTTATGTGTAATTAAGTTCATACAGTATTTTATTCTCACCTCTGGTTTTGTGTAAGTTATTTGCTTCTTTTGGTGTTGGGCAGACTTAGTGCTCCAACTTTGTCGTTTATTAATTTTATTATCGTTAGTTGTATCCCTTGAGAATATTGTATCCCTTGAGAATATTGCCTACGTTATGGGGAGGTAATAATATCTTCACCCTGCACAGATCATACTGTGGGTGATGATAAACGTTATTAGGACCTGGTCCCCATTTCCTGGCTTTGTTTCCCTTGTGGTCAACTATGGACTGAGACTTTTTGCCTAGGTGTCGTAACATATTTTAGGATGTCAAATTAATGTATTAGGCTTTCTACATACAAATTACTGTTGGTGTACTCTGCATTTCAACCATTGTACTAAATTCATATTTACCTTTGGTTTGATGCTACATATTAGTATTTGTATAAGTCTATTACCACGTGTGTATATTTCAGTTGCTCTTTGATTACCAATGCTTTTGATTTTGACTATTCCTGCATTCCTTATCTCTCTCTCTCTCTCTCTCTCTCTCTCTCTCTCTCTCTCTCTCTCTCTCTCTCTCTCTCGGTATGAAGATCATGTTTGTGCCAATGCACTTTTCATTATTTTTTCCCTATGTATGACTTATCGTTTTTCTTATTATTATTTTCAGTCGGACTTGTTATGCCAACTGGGTTTTTTTTATGATGGTGTAAATTCAATAAAAGTTTGAAACTTTTAGCGCTGTGCCCGGTGTTTTCCCCTTTCTCACATATATAGATAAAGCTTGATATATATTCTAAACTTAGTAATCTACCTTTTAAATATTTAAAAATGATATATAAAACTATTTTTAAGGTCCATGATAATCTTAAAGGAGAAACAGATGCTGAGCTGGATAATAAGTATTGTGAAATACACAAATTATTATAATTGTCAATCCCTGAATTATTATTTTTTGCCTCTTTTCGAGGTTTTATTTTGTTTGTTTACTATGTTTTACTGGATTAAATTTTTTTGCTAAAACAGTTCATCTCTCTATGACTCTCTCTTCTTCACACTCTTTTTCTGCCTCTCTTTCTATCTCTTTTTGTCATTATCTCTATCCACTCTGCCTGACAGTTTGTATTTCTGTCTCTGTTTTTGTCCCTCTCTTCTCTCTCTCTCTCTCTCTCTCTCTCTCTCGTATATATTATATCTAGACAGCTACGTTACTACTGCTGCTAATAATGGAGTGATTTTATCCCTAGAAGCACATGATTTGATTGATGTCTCCTAGGTTCCTCTAGGGAGTCCAATACGGCGACTGGCCCCAAGACTTACGTCTGACAATTGTAGGTGCTGCCACGCATTTGTCAGAGCGGGGATACCATGACTCCTGTCTCAGCCAGTCACATTATACTGACACCGACCCAACCAGTTACAGGGGACTAAAATCGAGGGGGAAAAAAAGAGGCTGATCGTGCGGCTCCTGATCTGAAGACCAATGCTCTACGAGCTAATTCGCCCTCCGTGCAAGTGTAGTGCAGCTGGGTGTAATGACAAAATGAAGGTGTTGAATTTGATATTAGATCTATAATCTAGATCTATAAAACCCTTTTCATTAGTTAAGCCTAGCTTATAGATCTAGAAAGATTGCTCAAGTAAGCCAAGATTTTAGATTTAGATAGATTGCTTAAGTAAACCTAGATTCTATACCTTGATAGATTGCTGAAGTCCAGCGGTAGAGGCAGTGCATGGAACTGACTCGGTTTCTATGACGCTTTGACTAACCAAGCTTAGAGATAGTTATTATAAAAGACGATCCGGAAATCTAAAGACGAACTATTTTTATTTTTAATTATAATAATTTTATGAAAAAAAAAATAAAATAAAAAAGGACCAGGTAAACAAAGTATTTAGTAAGTTGTAGATTCTGTAAAAATTTCATAATTATATGTTGAGCTGTATTCGAGCCTTTTGAGAAGAACCCCTCGATTCTACTAATATTATATATATGGATTCCTTGTAGGCATAAAAAAACAACAAACAAACAAAAAAACACACACAACAAAACAACAACAACAACAACAAAATCGTGATGCACATCTCCTTATAAGTTTTGTTGTATTGTTGGATCAATTCGTTATGATTACCATACTACTGAAGAAAAAAAATGGGAAAAGAGGAGGAGGAGGAGGATGAGAAGGAGAGAGAGAGAGAGAGAGAGAGAGAGAGAGAGAGAGAGAGAGAGAGAGAGAGAGGCAGACAGACAACAGACAGAAATCGGCGGACAAGCTTACAGACAGACTTGCAGAGACAGAGAATCAAGCGATCGGCAGGTTAAAAGACGCTTAGACAGGAAAATAGACAGGCGGATGACATGGAAATAAACGGAACAGACAGACAGACAGACAGACAGACAAAGACAGAAACAGAGACAGGCAGCATGATTCGAACGCAAATCTGTTCAATGTAATAGCAGTACTGGATTGTATTACAATTTACTCCTAGCAACGCCATGTCTTTGCTACTAGTTGGCCTGCCTCTGGAATTCTTGACCCTGGATCGGGGTGAAGGGTCAACTCAAACAAGGGTCATCCCATGAGCAACATAATCATCAGTAGGCCCTACATTGTATCAAGGTGTGGCTTTTAGTGTTATTGGTTGATGTGTGGTTCTATTTAAACACATAAAGAGCTGTTTGTTTCATGCATGTAAAATGTCTCTGACGGAAGATTTATTTAATGTGAGATCAAATGTTACCATGATTTTGAAAGTTTAGACTCTCTAGATCTAGAGTCTAGATCCATCTTGTTTTGGTTCAAGTAAAGCCACGTTCACCTTAGGGCTTAGGTGTTTTTGTTTGCTGCATTCATTTTAACAAGGTATTCAGTGATCTCACAGATCCACTCAGAATGGGCACCTTTGGTTGCTATGGAAGCTATAGATATTAGTGCGTGTGTTTGTGTTTGTAGAACTCTAAATGGATTGATATGTTATGACACTTTTTTTTTTTTAAGATATATAATTATGAATGCTCTTTGAAAAACAACATCAACCATGGATTTCCAGGTTCATAGGATTATTCTTGTGCTGAATGCAATGAGTCCGAGATCGAGGCATAGATCTAGAATCTAGATCAATATATTTTGGCTGAATAAAGCAATGATCTAGGCATACATCTCATCTAGATCTAGATATCTAGATTAGATCGAGATGCTTTGGCTGAATAAAAATGATCGAGGCGTAGATCTAGATCGAATGTATCGGAGTTTCTAATATCCAGTGCCGGTTGGCCTTCAAAATTATTTTTACATGATAATGCTGGGTCTGAATTTAATCAGAACCTGATCAAAGTTTAAGTTAACATTTGAATTAATAAAGAAGGAGCATACAATTGTATATAAGGTATAATGGACCAGAATTTCTGCCCCTATTTCTGCCGGTAACCGCCGACAACGGTAGGCGGTAGGGCTGACCATTGACCAAGGACGGATTGGAGTACATTGTGTACACTACACATGGTTAGTCCGTTGTAGTACAAACACATGTACTACACGGCGCAAGGGCCGACATGTGGTTTTATTAGTGTGCTTGGCTTGACCTAGATTAATTATTTTTACTTGTTTTCTGATTTTCAGGCTTTCAAGTACATGAAGGCATGCATGTAAAATAATTATTAAAGTCAGAGAAATATTTAATGATCATGAGTTCGAAAATATGTTTAGGAATCCTTTTTTTAAAAGTAGATATAGGGCCTATATGCTGCATGGATTAGTTTTAGAACTAGATCTAGATGTACTTAAATGAGGAATTTCTCATTTCCATACAGATCTCAAAATAATCTCCAATAGCCTATAGATGAGACTGGAGTGGATGACTGAAGATTTTAAATAGTGCTTCGCTGTAACCGTCTATGTTTTAACTTTAAACACCCTTCCCTTTCTTTTAGATGATAATGTTTTTATGTAGGGGCCTAATTTCAGGTAAATGAACAATGCTTACTACTGCGTACCGATTCGATTTCTCACTATTATTTCCCAAGTACAATGAAACTTTATTTACAAGGCTTACTAAACAGTAACATAAGTGCTTTCTAAGTACCTTAAAGATATTATAGAATATAAAAAAAAACAACAATCTACAACTTCTTATGGACAACACTGAAAATCAAAACTACCTTGGGCTGCACTATCTCGAGATTTAGAGCGTACCCAGTATCCCTGGGCATACCTTATCTTAAGAAAATAATGTTCACGACTTGGGCTAGATAGCAGTGTCAGATACTTCGTTGAAATGAGAGCTTATTACTAGCTGTGCCAAGAATGCCAAGCTTCGTTAGAAGACCATTCTGTTCAGAACGCGGATTGTGCAATGTGAAATATCCTGACAGCAATTATTGATTGTACCATACTTTTTAAAAATTGCCCACAGAACTAGCAGATCACAATGCTGTTTTTTTTTTCTTTGAGGGGTTATTGTGGCCCAGGCTCTGTTTTTATAATTTTTAGAATGGACGCTGGATAAGGAAAATAGATGCCTTCTTATTGATTGATTTGTAAGAGTGTAAATCGGATCAGTTGCGCGTGTTTCACTGGTCAGGCAGAGCGCAACATATAATTTATTGATTGTTACAAGTCAACACTCTCCCTGGTCAGCCTGCCTGCTTATTTTGTTTTGAAAATATTCTCTTTAGCGTGTTGTAGGGCTAAGCCCATACACATGGTTGTGTGACACGGAGTTTCGGTCTTTATTTCATCATTTTCTAAAGCAAGAAATTTCGTTGGCTTTTAATTAAAAGCCTATTATAATACAATGAGAGAAGCGATTTTATCGGATTAGTGTGAGTTTTTTCCGATTAGACAAAAAATGGAATATGTGAACTAATATGAAATTAAAAATACACTGATATTACATTAAGTTAAGCCACCTTATAATAGGGCCTAATTATGATGATCAAGCTTGACTGTTAGCAAGCTCCAAATGTGCCGACGATCGATTTTTACTGAGGCATCTATGACAATAGAGCTTCTTATGATAATTACTTTCAAAACGGTTAATATGCCATGCAGATAATCAAATATACTGGTTTCAAGGATTTTTCTAACTGGAGATGGTAGGTTTTCCAACGAAATCAAGTGTTAACCCTCCCAGCAGCTCTGCTTTTAGAAGCCTATTGGTTCTATACATGTTTTCAATTTGGCATGCCAACTCTGTATGCTTCGAGATGGTTTAACCGCAGAGCGCCTATTGTACTTTTAATCTGAAGATGCAGGGTTTGATTCCCATTGAAGTTGCCTCCTTCCATCAAGGTTGGGTCGGTGTCCCTACTCTGTCTCTGGCTGGTAACATAGAAAGCGTTGCAGACTTATTCTATCTTCGGACCTCTTGCCGTATGGTATGATCCTTGGAAACTGAAGAATTTCAACAAAGAGGGGCCTTATCTTTTTCAAAGAACAAATCTGTACGCCTTAAAAAATAAAGATAGGCACAGAATATTTAAGATAACTGAAACGTATGTTTCCACCTTAAAGACAATATCTTTGAGCAAAGGGTATTGGTGTTTCTCTTCTTCATCTCCTATTTGCGGATATACATGTATACAGTAGTATTAGTAGTTATTGACGCCTTAAAAACAATATAATTATGACCAAAAGTGGAAAGGTTCTGTACTCCGTGCTTAGATGCATAATTTTGACCATTGAATCCTTTGAACATGTTAAATCTACCCATTTGAGATAAATACTTCATCATGAAGATGTACTATATTTAAACCGCTAGATAATATTGGCATATCATTGAATGTTTCACTTTGCATTATTATATGCATTAATTTAAGCAGGTTATATGAGACTTCTTTAAGTGTTATCAGCATGGTGGAATTGAACAAAGTGCTATCGCAAATTTAGCAACCATCTCTTTACCACAAAAACTTCATTACTACGAGAAATTAAGTTATGAGCAAACTCCAAAGACATGATAAAGCAGTATTTAAAGTCACTAAGTGTAGGACTTGAGAAGTGAGAATCATTCATAATGCTGAATGATATGAGGTAATACTGAACAAAGGCGTGAACTCCACCTAAAAATGTCCTACTCAAAAAGTGAAAACGGGAGGCACCAAGCCCTTGATCCAAAAGAAGGCGAGAGTCTGATTCTTTCTTCAGGACCACTGCGAGATTCTGGGAAAACCGCACATGATCAACCATCTTCAGGTGATAACGATTCCAGGAGTAACATCACAGCTAGACAAATCTCTGTTAATGGTGCCACGGAATCACAGGAATTGACAGTTTCTCGGAAAGGGCTCAACATCATCACAGATTTCCGTCGAAAATGTCGAGACGATGTTGTTTATGCAGAAAACCTGAGGCACAGTTTGTGTCTAGCTTTATCTCTTTTTGCTCTGGTGAGAATTAAAATTTAGAAGGTTAAAATTAATAATTGTGTTAAAATTTACGAATGTTTATTTGAATAGACTCTATATGTTATTGATTAATGTTGAGTATCTGATCGTTAATCATTTTTAAATCTAGCTATTTTAAAGGCATTAACATATCAGAAAAAATTGTTAACACGAAGATAGAGGCTATAAGTGAAACAGAATGGGAAGTCCCTGGTTCGATCCCCAATGGGATCGCGTTAATCGTCACTGGTTGGATCAGTGTATTAGTGTGACCGGCTGAGACATACGTCCTGGTTTGATCTGTCAGTCTCTGAAAGACATCACGTAAAACTGTCAGACGCTAATCTTGGGACCTGTCTGCGGTTGGGTTTCATTCCTTACGGTGAACCGTAAGAAATCATTAAAGCACCCACACATAATCATTCCACAGAAGAAGGCTAAAAAAAAACTGCTGAGTTTATTGTCCATGGCATTAAGTCATGTTGGTGACTGCTTTATCATACATTATTTATACATGTACACAGTTTCAGTTATCACTGTGTTCCTTGACCTTCAACTGTTTGAAATTTTTAACGAGTTGTGATTTTGCCATTTTATAATTTGGATCTTTCCCCAGGGTGTGATAGAGTCTCAGAACGGGCCGACTTTCCTGGACCTTCAGATTATCACCGGCACAGATGTCGGCCAAGCGTCGGCCTTCTTCACCTCCCACTCGTGTGGCTATCTACTGGGCTCTACCATCAGCGGTTACGTCAGTGGACGGAAGGTAACCAAGTAAACCAACAATGTACAGTACAGTACACGTTACTACAGGCGCTGCGAAACACACATTTGACATAATTACGCCCCTTAAGCATGGAGGTTTATGATCGCTCTTTGGCTCCGTAAGTAGGAAAGGAATATGATTAGATGCCCTTACCTATCGTCTCCGTTTTTAGTATCAGCCTCATTATCACTCTATTGATGATCAGCAGCGTTTGATAGACATCGGGAATGATCGTTGCATCGATATAAGTCTAACGCCAGAGTAGATTTAAATACATGTAGGGCCTACTAAATTTTATGACATTTGGGTATTGCAAATCGAAATAAATATAGTTGAACCAGCGCTTTAAGTAGTTTGGACCTATCCTACTATTCTTTTTGCACTAGGTTCCCCCGTTAAGCAACTCTTTTTCATAGCATGCCATAAATTGTTAGCTAATTTTCAAGTAAACTCTTGATGTCATAAATGTGTGCATAATTTAACGAAGCTAAAAACACGCACTGTCGCACTTTTTTTCTCTCATAAGTTCATGAACAGTAGATACAATCCCATATAATTTCACACGCTCAGTGTATGATTTTAGTTGTTAATCATTTTGATACTTTGACATAGCAACAATAAAGAGGCCCAGGTGATAAAAAGCAGGGTTTCTATTTAAAGGTCGCATGTTAAGATTCCGATGAGGCTGCCTTGTTTCTTACTGATTTTTTTTTTTTGCTTTTTAGGAGAGAAACTCCTCGTTAATTTTACGTCCTCTAGGTCCCAAAGGTAACGGGTCCTACTCCTAAGGCTAATGTTTGACAGTTTTACGTCCTGTCACATTCGAGAAAATGCGGGGATACCTTGAATCCTGTTCCAGCTGGTCACATTATGATACTGGCACTGACCTACTAGTTGAGTCGATGTCTGTATTTATGTGACCAGATAAGACAGGAGTTGTGCATCACAGTTCTGTCCCCGACTAAAAAAATTGTCAGACATAATGACCTCGTAATCCCCGCTAAATAGATCCGATTTACATAAATACATTATACAAACAACTGAATTTAGTTGAAAACGTGGTGTATTGCTGCTTCTCTTGACCAGATCAACGCTAGCCTGACCCTCCTGCTCAACATGCTCGCCATGGGTGCATCAGTCATCGTCATGCCCTACTGCTCTCTCTTTGGAGCGATGATCGCCATGCGAGGACTCACCGGCGTCTTTGCCGGCTTCATAGACACCAGTAAGTGACGCTAAGAGCCAGGGAGTGTCACAGTAACATTTGTAACTGAGTTGGTTTCACGTCCAACATCAGCACTATATTGGCTATATTGTAGAGTGGCCCGAAGACTGACGTCTGTTAATTTTATGTGTTGCCACACACGAGACAGGGCAAAGATGCCATGACTCCTGTCTCAGCAGTCACTTTAAACTGACACCGACCTAGTAGGGAGCGATATCGTCAGGGTTCGAACCATGGAGCTTTTGCGTCGGAAGACGATGTTATATCCCAGGGCCACCAAAAAATAAAAATAATTTCAGAAAAAAGGGGTTCGAACCCACGCCTACAAGTGTAGACTGCGACCTGAACGCAGCGCCTTAGACTGCTGGGCCATCCTGACATACAGTGGTACCTCGATATCAAATAGAAAAAATAGCATAACCATTCTAAATCATTGCCCCCAATTTAAGAACTTTATACGAGAAACAACATTCAAGATGGAGTAAGGAGATAAAAGGAGTAAAGAAAAAAATTCAATATTGAAGGGAACAACCTAAAACAACAACAACAACAACAACAACAACAACAACAACAACAACAACAACAACAACAACAACAACAACAACAACAACAACAACAACAGCAAAAACAACAGCAACAACAACTACAACAACAACAACAGAAACAACAACAACAACAACAACAACAACAACAAAACAAATTTGCGGGCACAGAGAACAGAATGTTTATTGAATTGAGCAATGTAGCCTAAGATAACTAGTATGCTATTTCTAGTG
Source organism: Elysia chlorotica (assembly GCA_003991915.1). Lineage (NCBI taxonomy): Eukaryota > Metazoa > Mollusca > Gastropoda > Plakobranchidae > Elysia > Elysia chlorotica. Next base: position 736,759 of record RQTK01000126.1, on the reverse strand, counting down.
AATACTTTTCGACGCTTCTTGATCGTTCAGCAGTGTAAACTTTTCAGTAATATTTCTTCACGGAGATGTGAGGTGGGGAGGGGGGGGGGCCCAGCTAAGTTTCGAACTGAGCACCTTATGACCGCCAACACAGGGCCCTACCGACCTGTGCCACAAAAACGTAGGATGCCATTCTATTAAACAACTGTGTGTGGAAATATGAGAAACGTACCTAAAGCCACAACTGTTGTAATCACATAATGCGATGTATGCATACTTATGTGTACTCAATTATTCGGTATCCATTGTAAAATAAAACGACAGCTTGTTTTCAAGGCCATGAGGAACAATTTGACTATAGTAGAGTCGGAACGCTGGGAATCCCTTGAACGATTTCTTATCTTTAATTAATAGCGGGGGTTGGGTGTGGGGTAGGTTCGCACCTTATCAAAATTATATTATTTTCCCCTCAGCCGCCAACGCTGAGCACATGAGAATCTGGGGCAAGGACGGACCAGTGTTGATGCAGCTGCTTCACTTCTGCTTTGCTCTGGGGGGAGTGGTCTCCCCTTTGGTCACCGAACCTTTTTTGGCGGAGAGAGAAGACGACCAAACAGTCGGCCACAAAGACAATACCTCAATCTCAAACAGTTCAGAGGATCATGGCCATGACCTTTTTTCGGATATTAACCATGGCAAAACCGCATTGCCTCAGCTTTATTTTTCAAGCACATCAACCTCTTATAACCATTCACGCCTTATTGGATACAACATATCAAATATTAATAACCATACCGCTGCCCAAGAGAACTTGTCAGAATCCAAGGAAACAAATGTCCATTGGGCATTTCTAATAACTGGCATTATTGTAATTCTTACATCCATTCCATTCATCTTTCTCTACAAAAAATCGAAACAAGATAAGAAGCAAACTGAAGCAGAAAGTGACGAACAGGATAAAGAATATTGTAGAGAAATTCCTCTGTGTTCGTATATTATATCGGTGGTGGGGCTGGGAGCGTTTTATGTCTTTTACTGCAGTGTTGAAGATACTTTCGCCAACTTTCTGATGACTTTCGTTGTGCGCCGATTCCATACGGTGTCCATTAGACTGCCGCGAGTGTAGTGCCGACTATACTGGAGCTCTTTCGCTGCCTCCAGGTTCCTTATGATCTTCGTGTCACGGGCGCTGAGCCCGGTGCGGGTGCTGTACTTGGGGGGATCCCTCATGCTCCTGTCTTTCACAGGCTTCGCTATTAGTAGTGGACCTTGGGTGGGCGGCGGAGGGAGTGGTCACTCAACTCAAGTTCCATACGTCAACCCCAGTGTTGGACTTTCATTAACAGACTCTCTAGAACATGGAGTCACACAAGCTGCCGGAGAGGAAGGAGGCTCTGTGCCGGCCTTGACCTTCTTTGCGGCCATGGCCGGTCTGGCAATGTCTGGCGTGTTTCCAGCGGGCATCTCGTGGAGTGGGGCGGAGCTAATCAGAGTCACTGGGCGTGTCTCGTCTTGTGTGTTTGTGTCAGCATCCATTGGCGCCATGCTCAACCCCCTGCTCGTGTCACGGCTCATGCAGGTATATACTAGAAAAAGTTAATATATTTCAAACAAAAGTATATCTGCGATTACTTGCTGATATTGATGAGTTTTCTACAGACTCTAGTCATTGTTGTCATAAATGTCAATTTTCAATGGGCAGAGGATGTTTGTGGGTTGGTAGAAAAGTTGCCCCAGAGTTGGAATATTCATTGAAAGATGAGATAAAGCACAGTTTAGTTTATATTGCTGGTTATGTGACACAGAAAGATGATGTTTGTGAAGAACGCGAGGACACATATAGTTTTTTTGAAAAGTTTGGAGAGTTTACTTCAAGTTTAAACAGAGGTGGTTTAAAGAAAGCAAATGATTCAACCTGTCAGTGGACAAAGTTTCGCTACATAGTCTTTTCCTCCATCGTCAACCATGTGTGCAGAAATTCTCTATGTGATACACTGCTCAAGATCTCAGAAGCATTTGACTTTAAAATAAAGCATTACCATTGCTTCACATTGAGCAATATATTTTTCAACAATTTTCGTAAGATAACAAACCTGCCATCTGAGAAGGAGCCAAAACAAAAGATATTGAAGCTATCCTTGGTTGGAGCTATTTTTGTCTTAATTAAATTTCAATTTTATAGTCCTTTTCAATTTAACCATTTTTTTCCATTTATTTGATCCCACTAATGTTATTTAATTTTTTGACAACATTTTTTTGACACAATAAACCTATAAAGTGCTTCATAGGCTGGCAATTTTATTATTATGCCCTGTAAAGCTCTTTTTTTTTTCTTTTTAATTTGACCGGAACGCTTATAGACAATATATAAAACAATAGTGTTTTAAGGATAAAAAGCCTACTGTGTACTATTTATATATGTGTAAGCCTGCAATTTATTTTTTTTATTATTCTTTTATAATCCTAAATCATTCTTATATACCTTTCAAGCATTTTTGTAATATAAAACACGAATTTGTTAGGAAAATTGTAACCGCCTCCACATTATTTCTAATGGCGCACGTTGAATAGGCCTGTTATTAAGTACTCCATGGTTGCATACATTCAAAAATTCACTTACATTTGATAAGATTTTCGTGAATGCATTGTGAACAAATTAACAATAGAAATTTACCATTATCATTTTATTTTTTATTAAAAACTCGTGAATTATTAATTTGAAAAGACCAACTTGGCTGCGTAGGTATGTGATCACATGTACTTGTTCTTACTTATCGGTAATTTTACTCGTGGCATTAATAATATATTTATGATTAGAAAACATTGCTTCGAACTTATTAAACGCCGAAGTGAACTAATTCTATATTTCCTATTTAATGTATGTACCAGTTCTGCAAAATACCACTGGTGAAAATATTTACAGAAAAAACAACAAGAAAAAACACCCCAAAAAAAACAACAAAAAACACACACACATACACACATACACACACCAATACCTCTGAATATTCATGTTGATTTTTTAGGTTAAAAGTATCGTTTCTCTTCTTACCAGAGTAGTCAGACTAGTCCATGCATGAACGAACCTGGACAGGGGTTAATTTCCATTACCTTGCTTCAGTTAACCTTAATAGCCAACATTGTGATGAATATTCAGAGGTTTTATGTGTTGTTTGTGCGTGTGTGTTTATATCTAAATGTCTATCTGTCTATATATCTGCCTGACTGTCTGTCTGTCTGTCTGTCTGTCTGTCTGTCTGTCTGTCTGTCTGTCTGTCTCTCTGTCTGTCTGTCTGTCTGTCTGCCTGTCTGTCTGTCTGTCTGTCTATATATTTATTATTTATTCATCTAACCAGATTAAAAAACTACAGTTTTAAGGTTCCAACATTCTCAGTAACGAAGTCGAATGTTACATGGTGTACCACAATACCAACTACCATACCATCACTAAACTTTGTTTTTATTTTTGTGCCTGTGACTCTTCCTGGCCAGGATGTCTCCAACATGTGGTTCTGCTACGTGCTTCTGCTGGAGGTGACTGGGTTAGTCTTGGTGTTCTGTGCTCTACTGGCCTTCAACCGGTGCTTCCTCAACAGGCGGCATGGGAAGCTGCACGGCCCTGGTTCAGAGGTGACTTGTCAGGCTGGGTCTGGTACTGATGCTGATGATATTGATGGGAGTCACGAGCGAGTCTAAAGTAGCAATGGATGTAAAGATGATGGCGCTCTGTGTGCTGAATCCGAAAGCTTATAACTCTGTCAGAGTCATGGGCAAAATGTGTATGGAGCAAACTGTTACAGTGTGAATCACGGTTCTTTCTAGTTATACTCTTTATTAATCTATCATTGATTGCATACTGTGCAGAAAGATTATAACTTGAATGTATTTTCTGGGATAATTCACAATATTATAAAGTATCAAATGTCAAAAGTTATATAAAAAAAACCCACTAAAACGCACCAAAACAAACAAATTACAATGACCGGCTTTTATACATGCACTTTATATGATGGAGAGTTGAGGGATTTGGATTTTGATAAAAACGAGAGTACTGGTGTAGATATAGATGGGAGTCACGAGCGAGTCTAAAGTAGCAATGGATGTAAAGATGATGGCGCTCTGTATGCTGAATCCGAAAGTTTGAAACTCTGTCAGAGTCAGGGGCAAAATGTGTATGGAGCAAACTGTTACAGTGTGAATCACGGTTCTTTCTAGTTGTACTCTTTATTAATCTATCATTGATTGCATACTGTGCAGAAAGATTATAACTTGAATGTATTTTCTGGGATAATTCACAATATTATTAAGTATCAAATGTCAAAAGTTATGAAAAAAAACCCACCAAAACAAAAAACAAACAAAATAACAATGAACTGATTTTATACATGCACTTTATATGATGGAGAGTTGAGGGATTGGGATTTTGATAAAAACGAGAGTACTGATGTAGATATCGATGGAAGTCACGAGCGAGTCTAAAGTAGCAATGAATGTAAAGATGGTGGCGCTTTGTGTGCTGAATCCGAAAGCTTGTAACTCTGTCAGAGTGAAAGACAACATGTTGATTTTGAGAATGTGGAGTATACTGTCACAGATTGAATAATTGTTATTTCGAGAATTTAGCGTTGAAAGATAAATAACATGACATGTGTACGATTTAACAAGTTTGGAAAAAAAACAACAAAGTCATACATTTTTAAACCTGTCATTGATCATAACTGTTAAAAAAAGACTGTAATGTGAATGTCTTTTCGGGGATCCTGTACTTCATGATAAAGTATGAAATATTAAAAATGAAAAAAAAAACCCACAAAAAACAACAACAAAAACCTGGTTTTCATTCGTGCACTTTATGTGATTGAGAGAAGAGAGATTAATTTTAGAGTTTTATAAAAGGAGTGGAAAGCAATTGGTACACTGAAGAGTAAAAGGTATTTGTTGTCTGTTGGCCCAATGTTGTCCTAATATTTCTTGGTTGTTTTTCTTTCTTTAGAACATGCAAGTTAGCCAAAATGCTTATTGGATAGGAAGAAATATAACTATCAGGAAAGTCACAAATTTAAATAAAATAACATTACGTGTATTTCCTCGAGAAACCGAGTCTGATTTAACGAGGCACACAATAAAATTGAAGTCCTCAAGGCGAAACGGCACAGATCGCTAGTTTTAGACCAAAAATAAAAGTAGATATTTTAAATAATCTGCACGTGCACAGGTATGCATTTTTCTGTAATATTCCGATTTCATAACAATTTGCGCAAAGAAAAAATACTCGAATAGTGACAGAGTTATTCAATTCCTGAAGATGAGTAAAAAAATATTTAAATTTCAAAACCAAACAAAGAGAAAAGTATAAACAATATGCTAATGGAAACATCGCAAAAATATTAACCAAGAATAACTGATTTTTTTTCCTTGATACTTATAGTGGGAGTTTAAATTAATTAGATAGAGGACAAGTTTGTCAAAAACAAGGACGAAAAATAACATAAACGATATATTTGAAGTATATTTTACTATATAAACTCGTACTTATATTTCAAATGATACATTGTAAACCTCATTCAACTGCATAAAAAAGTCAAATTATCTTTAAAAAGTACGTATAATTCTCACCTCCTGGGAAAAAAAACATTGTGTCGCATAGGAGACTCATTAGTCTCAAGTTTTATTACGGGGCATTTTGTTGCAATGGACTAGTTGGTCAAATGAATAAATAATGCCCCTACCCCCTCTCCCCCCTTTCTTTGCTTCAACTTAATTCTTATCCACTCTCGTCCACCCCTTTCATCTTTTCCCACTTCATCACCCTCTCTCTCTCTCTCTCTCTCTCTAATAGAATTATAGTGAAGAAGGAGAGAGAGAGAGAGAGAGAGAGAGAGAGAGAGAGAGAGAGAGAGAGAGAGAGAGAAAGAGAGAGAGAAAAGAGGAGAGAGAGAGAGAGAGAGAGAGAGAGAGAGAGAGAGAGAGAGAGAGAGAGAGAGAGAGAGAGAGAGAGAGAGAGAGAGAGAGGAATAGAGAGAGGGAGGGAAAAAAAACAACACCTGAGGTATAATTAAAAAATGTGAAGAAGGGTGTGAAAATTTCTATGTTTTTTTTTTCATCATAAACGTCCATCTGATTTATTATAATGCATAGAGTTGTGTTTGCATGGATCATTCAACATGCATGGCTGGATTGCATTTTTTTTATTGCCAAAAACAGTACACAGCGATTCCCTGATTGATCATTACTTTCAATCCACACCAGTGACGTGCAGAGGTTGATAGTAATGGCATCCGGGTACTTGTATAATTATGCTGAAAGGTTTGGCGTTCGTTTGTCTCACTCGTTCAATATCAAATGTTGTATTTAATATTGTATCCGCGTTTAAAAATGTATATATACATATACATTGTATTATTTCGATTTCGTTTCGAAACGTGGACATTTCCATGAATAATTATAATATATTATTTTAAATTAGTTAGCCCCAGCACAATGTTAAAACACTAAGGTAAATGAACAAATGTTTTCTTTTAAGAATAAAAAATCAGATTTTTTTTTAGCGCAGTCAGCACGTAGAAAATGTTTTTTCTACCTACTCAAGCTTAAGAGCAACATTTTAAACTGCTCTAACTGCGCCTAATAATATATTTCAATGATAGGCCCCAAAGCTGACTTAAACTCTTACTGCAATGTTGCGTCCACTTAGATCACTTTCTTTCTCCTTTGGCAAGCCTTATCTAAATGCACCGGGGCGAAGCTTTCTAAAAGTAATAAGCTAAGTCGCCGAAATAAACTTTCGCATTTAGAGTCAAAGCGAGTTGTATAATTAAACCAGTTGGCACAGTTGGTGCATGCAATATTCTTTGGCTAGTAGGTTAAACAAATACAGTGTATACTCTTTAAGTATTTGTCTGTCTCAACTCTGATAATAATTAAGACAAATATAACCCTTACTCTTAATCTTATAATGCAATACATGTTATGTGTTACCTTTGATCAATTCGGTCGCATCTTGGCGCAAAATTCAAACAAAAACTATTGCTTAAAATTATTATTTTCTCGGTAAATACATGTATTTCAAACGTTGCGATTATATGTCAGGTCTATCCGTAATATCTCTTTTGTAGTCCCCATAATAATGAAATAACAGAAAGTTTTATGAAAAAAAAAGAATCTGAGCGTTTTTTAAGGCTGATTAAGTAACCTCACGTTCTATTAAGGCTCCCTAACTTAAAAAAAAATCATTATCGACACTTTTATTTTTAACGATTGACCATTTTTTATGTTCTTATCACTGGACGGAAGAAATGGAGACAGACTGACTTTCAGAGGCACTGCCTACATCTGCAGCATACCTGCATGGTACCGGCATCCCTTCAAATTCAAATTCAAATTCAAATTCAAATTTATTCAGTCAATGTGTGTTACATCGAAAATATATAATGTTGGAGGTGGAGGCGGTCTGCAAACAGTTTGAAAACAACCTACAATGTGCCAACCAGTATAGGAACAACGACGCTATGGAGAACGGGACCAACATAGACCAAGTGTTGTTTGCTTTATATGTTTAAAGGACAAATGGTTAAGAAAAATAATTAAGCTGGACCGATATGAACACTCGGTCGTATAGTCTATTAAGTATTGTGGGTGACGTTACGTTTACATAGGCGTAGGTTTTTCATCAGTCACGCATATTAACATTTTTATGCAGTTTTTGACTGTTTCATAGCTATTGATAAGTTTGTATGTTGTCCTTATGAAAAAAGAACCTTCTTATATACCCCATATAGCTAGTTATCCAGATTTCAGATTGCAAATATGGGTCAGGTGGATGCTATTGGAGTTTTCCTTAAATACCTAAATCAAATATAATAAAACAAATCTTGAAATAAAAAAAAAAACAACTTTATCCAATTATTATCAATACTCCCATTGCTTCGAGCATACATTGTTATAGAACTTGTTTAATTGCCCAAATGGTTAGATTGAAATCAAAGAGAGACTTCTACGTGTTTTTAAACGTTCTGTAAATATCATGAAGTAGCATTAGAAAGTTAAAAAAGAAACTTATTTCTGAACTGGTGACATCTATCGAGATCACATACCAGATACCCCTACAGCATAATATTTGCATAAGTAAAACAAGTAAAAACCAAGAAATAAACTGAAGCTTTTGGTTAAAATTGTCTTATCTACGAAATATACTGATTATTCAGTGGCTAACATTTTACATTGATATTCCTTGAGTATTAAAAAGATGTTGTCACTTAAAATTGTCCATCATGAATTAAAAATAACATCAACGGTGTAACCCTTTGTAAAAATGCCGTATGAGCTAATCGGATTTCACGTCTTAATTACTCACCTTTCTGTGTCCGTCCCTGTGTGTATATCAATTTTTTTAAACCTATTTTTACTTTTGCATCTGATATGTTCAAATAATGGAAAAATTACATAGGTTTTTTTTTTATTATACCGAAAATGTACTTGCATTAATCAACTTAAAAAATACCCACTTAATACTGTAACTAAATAACGAACTCCAAACATGCGGTCGTCACTCAGGCAAACGAGACCTTGCGATAAAGCAACCCATAGCAAAAACGAATACATTAAAAGGCTAGTAAACTAATGTGTACGGCCATGCATGCAATCACAGCTGTATCCCGATACGCTAAAAACTGCGCTTTCTAGATCCAACTGTCTCGTTCGTTTTCTAACAATCCAATGCACTTCTTAAAATATCTATTGCCCGCTTCAACAATCTATCCCACTTTTTGACACGCTGCTGCTCGCTCTAACAATTTACTGCGCTTTCTGTCTCTTGCATTTTCTAAAAGTCTACTGAGCGTTTTAACAATATACTTCACTTTCTAACTTTTTAGTGAAGTTTCTAACAACAGTTCATTGCATTATCTGTCAACTGTTTAACGATATACTAGATATCTGCTGCGCTGCCTAAAAGTGTTACTGCACTTTCTAACTCTCTACCGCGTTTTCTAACAATCTACATGTACTACATTTTCTAACCGTCTTGTTATCTGTCATCAAACAGCTGAGGAATGGCATTCGAAAGTAATGTACTAATATACCACATTATTTTACCACTCATGGAATTTCTAACTACAGATAAGAAAAACAATTTCCCATTTTTTTTCATATTAATTTGTCACTGGAGTGGGAGCTATCTCAGTTACTAGTTCATGACCTGTACGTCGAATCTTGATCAGGACATGTTCCTTTTAATTGGTTGGATCGGTGACAATAATGTGACCTCATTAGACAGACGTCCTGGTATATGCGCAGTGTCTATGTGGCAGCACATAAGGTTGTCAAAAATTATGAAATCCGTTTACAGTAAAATCTTCCTGTCAAACGGTTCAAATAATAAAAAAAAGAAACAATTAAATAAGCAGGTCATGACGCTACAATAATACAAGTACAACATCTATTTTATTCCAACTTCCAGGGGGTATCAACTGTCCACTAAACAATCATGTACATGTACTGAGTGCACCTGAAAGATCAAATAACTTTGAAGTTGTCACTAACGTACCCAAAATCAAACCAATTTGAAATAATTAAACTAAATTAAGATGCAGACGCATGTTGATATGTAGGCCTACTTAAAGGACAAAGTTCACACGAAAGCGTGAGTTAAAAACTCGAAAATCTATACTGTTTATAACCAAATCAAGACGATATTTCGAATAATTTTGTTCGTAATAAACAAGAACACGGTTATTTAATTAACAAAATTAATGTTCATGCCACATGTACAAAAACAAGCAACTAGAGTGTGACCAACAAATAAAAGTGTACCATAGATTTATATAACTTCCCCTAGATTGCTTGGTGACGTAACAGTGTGGCGGAACTTGAATGTTACTGGGGAGAGGAAAGTGGGGGCAGGACGAAGCGAACACAGATTTCTATTAATAGAAATCAATCTGTTACCGCGCGTCAGTCCTCTGATGCGCTAAGGCATGATGCGTTAGGGTAGGCCTAGCGGGCCTATGCCTATAATGTTACAAAACAATGTTACACGATGAGCACATCCATGTATGTAATAAACCAGAGCTTAAAACTGGCAACTTCATAACATTGTTGCAGCTAGATCAAGCAGTCGATCGCAGCGGTTGAATTTAATTATTATCTTTCTTGTCATTAATTTATTTAGCAGTCAATGATAACTGAACGCTTCAATTATTTTTGTTAATAATATTTAGCAGTCAATATTAATAATAATAATAACAATAAAAATAATATAATAATAATAATAATAACAAC
>RQTK01000126.1:699303-717692 GCA_003991915.1 Elysia chlorotica | reverse complement strand
TACTACTACTACTACTACTACTACTACTACTACTACTACTACTACTACTACTACTACTACTACTACTACTACTGCTGCTGCTAATACTAAAGAAATATAATATTTAGCCAAAAGCCGCCATTTTGTTATTTGTGGACACTATAATTATATTAACACATTGAAAGACCTAGAACCGATACAAGCATTCACTTTATTGATTTTTCAAGTGCATTTAATACCATTCAACCCCGTATCCTTGTAGGAAAACTCTCAAGCATGAACATCAACAAGCACTACATCCTATAATGGATCATAGCATTTTTAACATGACGTGCCCAATATGTCTTCATGAAAATTAAAAGTTACATCCATTATCAAACACGAACATGACAAACACAGCCCCCCCCCCCCCCCCCACACCCAACACAACACAACACCACCCCCCCCCCCCCCACACACACACACACAATGATCAGTACATGTCCTCTCCCGGATCCTGTTCACTATGCCTGCAGAAGTCTGCATGAAATCCATCCCAATAATTAAATACGCAGACGATACAACAATACAAGGTCTAATTAAAATTAATCAGAAAAAGACATACAAAATTATTGCGGAGTCGTTGGACGATTCCAAGCGTGGTGCGATAACCACCCAATTCTTAATTTAAACAAATCAAAAAGAGCTGGTCGCAGTTTTCAGAAAAAAAACAATGAACACCGCGGAGTGTTAAAATTGAAGGGTGATGAGGTTGAAAACTGTCGAATTATAACCTCGGGGTTTTAAAATTATAACCAACGAAAGTCTAGACTGGCATCCCCATGCATCGAATGTATTAAGTAAAATAAATCAAAGAATATACGGGTACTTCATAAGAACTCTAAATCGATTAAATATCAAGAGAGACATGATCTACATGTTCTACAAAGCGACAATTCTCTGGCAATTCTCGTTTTGCCTTACTGCTTGGTGCGGGAATGCTAAAAAGGAACGTTGTTCTGAGGGTAGTCTCAAAAGTTATTGGCGAGAGTGCTGACAGCGTTTCACAACTACTTGACAACTACTTGTGTTTTAATAAATTGTCGGGTATTTTGAAAAACCAAGGACATCCTCTTACACGACAGTTATTTTTGTGTCGACGGTCTGGTAAACTAAGGCATCTGAAGGCCAGAACTGATAGATATTCTAAATCATTTATGCCACATTGTATACGTCTCATGGAGTACTTAATAACAGGCCTATTCAACGTGCGTCATTAGAAATAATGTGGAGGCGGTTACAATTTTCCTAACAACTTCGTGTTTTATATTACAAAAATGCTTGAAAGGCATACAAGAATGATTTAGGATTATAAAAGAAGAATAAAGAAACAAATTGCAGGCTTACACATATATAAATAGTACACAGTAGGCTTTTTATCCTTAAAACACTATTGTTTCATATATTGTCTATTTATAAGTGTTCCGGTCAAATTAAAAAGAAAAAAAGAGCTTTGCAGGGCATACGATAAAATTGCCAGCCTATGAAGCACTTTATAGGTTTATTGTGTCAAAAAAGGTTGTCAACAAATTAAATAACATTAGTGGGATCAAATAAATGGAAAAAAATGTTTAAATTGAAACGGACTATAAAATTGAAATTTAATTAAAAGACAAAAATAGCTCCAACCTAGGATAGCTTCAATATCTTTTGTTTTGGCTCCTTCTCAGATGGCAGGTTTGTTATCTCACAAAAATTGTTGAAAAATATATTGCTCAATGTGAAGCAATGGTAATGCTTTATTTTAAAATCAAATGCTTCTGAGATCTTGAGCAGTGTATCACTTAGAGAATTTCTGCACACATGGTTGACGATGGAGGAAAAGACTTGTCCACTGACAGGTTGAATCATTAGCTTTCTTCAAACCACCTATGTCTAAACTTGAAATAAACTCCAAACTTTTCAAAATAACTATATGTGTCCTCGCGTTCTTCACAAACATCATCCTTCTGTGTCACATAACCAGCAATATAAACTAAACTGTGCTTTATCTCATCTTTCAATGAATATTCCAACCCTGGCAACTTTTCTACCAACCCACAAACATCCTCTGCCCATTGAAAATTGACATTTATGACAAGTATGACCAGAGTCTGTAGAAAACTCATCAATATCAACAAGTAATCGCGGCAATACTTTTGTTTGAAATATATTAACTTTTTCTAGTATTTGTTGGACATTCATAAAGTATGTTCCACCACTGCCCTGTCTTACTTTTCTGAAGAATGGGCTTTAAAAGTGAACTTTAAAAGTAAAACATAGTCGGAAGATTCCAACAAAAATTTAACAAGATCATTGATGCCATTGCATCTATAGATGCTGGATTGCACAGGTTAATTTCTTCACTCTTTTACCTTGTTCTCCTTGTAAATCTAATGCAAAGACAGAAAACTCCTTTATCTTGTTTAATCGAGCATCATCTTGAGAATAAATGGCTTCATACAGAGGGTCTCAAAGACGTTTTATCAATATTACATAACTATTTTCCACCACACGCAATAGGTTTTTTAATCCTCTTTTAGGGTCACGGGGTGTAAAATACCCAAGAGTGGTTTACTGTTCAAAAAACCCGAACGGGGCCGGTGATCTGTCTTTTTTCTCTTTATAGATCACCGGGTGATTAATAATAATACATGGCTTTTATTTAGCGCAACACCCAAGACAATGCCTGGCTCAGTGCGCTTTACAAAGTGTTTAAAATGACAATAAACGTACATTTAATATATAAATATCATTATCGTAGTGATTAAAAAATACAGATAATAAAGAACTTTCATTAAATATATAAATATCATTATCGTAGTGATTAAAAATACAGATAATAAAGAACTTTCATTTTATATATAAATATCATTATCGTAGTGATTAAAATTACAGATAATAAAGATCATCATTAAAAATAAGGAACAATAATTAAGTCTTAGCAACAATTTCTTTAAAATTACAGAGAGTAAAATTACAATAACAATACACAAAATAAAAAATATCAAAGTGTATACACAAATTAGAGCCTAAGACATAATCATTTTAGATATAAGAGCCAAATGATACCATTGTGGCTGCTTTATATTGCAATCTCCTCTCAACTGGAAGCCAATGCAAAGATCTCAAAAGAGGCGAAGCGTGATCGCGTTTTCTTTTCTTAAGAATCAAACGAGCGGCATTATTCTGAAGTTTCTGCAGTTTCTGTTTGTTCTCTGCAGAAGTTCCAATTAAGAGGGAATTGCAATAATCAAGCTTTGACAGAACTAAGCTAACGACAAGACGTGACGTTGTATTTGCATCAATAAGATGACGAATGTTCGAAATGTTTTTCAATTCCATATACATAGTTCGAATAACATTGTTCACTTGGTTATTCATTGTAAAACTTTTGTCTAAATAGACTCCTAAATCTTTAACTTTTTCTGAAAAGGATATAGAAACATTTCCCACGTGCATCTCTTTTTCATGAATCTTATTTAATGACCCCATCCCTCCCAAAAGTATGGCTTCTGTTTTATAGTTATTGAGGAAAAGTCTATTTTTATCCACCCAGATTTTTATCTTTGAAATACAATTTGTCATGGTTAAAATAGAATCATTTATTTTTTTAGATGTCAGCTTATAGTTACTCGTATGTTCTAAATACATGTTATAATTGTTGTGTATCTACCTTTTTCGTAGCCCATGTAGAAGTATATCTTATCTTATCTTATCTTAACGGCTCTCTGGACCATTATGCAGTTTTGGGACCCTTGCATGCACGGCATAGCTCATCATGTGTTTCTTTCAGCCTTACTTCTAACTTGACCAAAAGATACGGTATACATGTATAAGAATGAGAACATTTAGGATTTCAAAAAAGTTTAAAGAATTCCCCCCTCTCCTTATCGTCAAGTAACTCGTGTTTTGTAATTCAATGAAACATCTAACATGACAGTATTTTCATAAGAATATCAGTGACGTAAACTGTAAATTATGTTTATATTGTAACAAGTAAGCTTACGAATACACTATTGTCACATGTTTCGCATTGATGGGTCGAAAGAACTTCCAAATATTTGGAGTGGGTCGCATTTAATTTAATTCTTAGCATAATTATCATTATACATGCGAAGTTGTATCTGCAGTACATTGCTTGCTTGACCTGGGGAAAAAAGCGGCATGCCATGATGACATGTTCCGGAGTATGAAGGATCCCTCCGCATTCACAAAAGGAGTGCAACTGATGTAAACTTTGTACGTAATTTAGTTGGATCTCTCCTGTTATAGGTCGTAAAATTGTGGTTTGCTGAACAGATATCGTGGGCGATTATGAATGTTTTCCTTAATTACTTTGGGTTCATTACTGGAACATCTCAGGCCTCCATTAACACAGTTAGGGAACGGGAACATTAGTTCATATCTAAGCCAAGCCACCTTGAACTCGACTTAAATATTATGAGTGCCCACCTAGAATATACTTTTTTTTATTTTTACGATTTCCATGCTACTAATAATTTGTATTTAACTTTGAGAAACTTTCATTATTTAGGAAAAAAAAACAACACACGAAATAATAAGACATTTGAAAATCATCTAATCATGGTTGCTACATGACAGTAGCTGGTAACGTCTGTGCCCGGATGCCTGCAGGCTATCCACCTCTGCCATCACAATGTCTGTGAATGTAAAAGATAAGAGATAAGATAAGATAAGATAAGATAATCCTTTATCATCCCATAGGGAAATTTTTCTTGGTCATACATACATAAATACACAAGTTGTACATGTGTGACATAAAAAGTAGTGATGATAATAATGATAATAATGATAATCAAATATAATGAGCGATTTATTTTTATATACACTTTGCATTTTAATATACAATAGTTTTTCCCGACCTTTTTTTTTTTTTTTCGGAGACCAACGTTCGCCCCGCTCTAGGTAAAGCTATTTTGTAGCTATCTAATGGATGCTGGTACAAATGAGTTTTTATATCTATCTGTTCTTGCTCTTTTTTATATTAGTCTGTTGCTTCCTTTTGACGTTTCGTATTCTCTATGTAGAGGATGGTTTGTGTCTGATGTAATAAATTTAGCTTTTTTAATTACGTGTACAAAATACATTGTCTTTGAAAGACGTCAGTTCACAGCCAATAATTCGGGAAGCTTTCTTTATTATTTTTTTCCTACTCTTTGCGAGTGGGCTTTTGATAGGTTTCCTCCAAAACATGTAATTCCAAAAGATTTTAACTTTGGATACAGGAAACATAAAAGATTTTCATAATTTTGTAGTCGACATCGAAAGACTTTAATTTCCTTAAAAAATATAGTCGTTGATTAGCTTTTTTAATCAGTATTTCAATATGTGCGTTAAAGGAAAGTTTACAATCAATGGTGAGGCCAAGATATTTGTATGTGTCAACAACTTCAACCTGTACGTCCTTTATTTTTAGCGGTGTTAAAGCAGGTGCTTTCTTTGAGCATTCCCTTTTCCTTGAGGTACTAATTTCATTTGTGTGATTTTTTGTTTCTAATTGTGTATACTAGTTGTCCCCTCTTCCTTTTTGTGACTGCATGAAGAAGCTGCTTATCAACTTGAAGTTCTTCGTTAGTTTTATGTTCTTTGTATGTGATACCATATTTAAATTTTTGAATTTTTTTTCAGCTAAAAATATGTGCTCTTTTATCCCCCTATCCACAAACAAATCAGAAACTTCGGGGTATGCTATTAACAAAATGTAATTCGAAACAGCCTTCAGGGTATTAAACAAAAAAAGATAAACACTATTTTAACTTACTCGACAAGGGCACAGTTTTAATCATTTTTTGAAAAAAAAAGGTTATCAACTGTATACGCAGCGCAGTTTATACAGTTGTTTCTAGCAATTTAACGAGACAAAATCTTACCAAGCAATAATTGTAACGGGTGTGGTGCTTTAACTTTTCTTCTCTTAAGCTTCTATTGCTTACTCATAAAGACACCCGCGCATATACAAGACAACAACACAAAGTAGGTGCTAGTTCGTATTCAAAAACAACACAAGATGCAAGGTTTATCAATGGAAAGATATAATAGTTTATAAAAGTAAAAAAAACCTAAAACATGCACTATAAAAGAGAGAAAGAAGTAATCAATTCTGGGCAACAACAACTCCACTTCAAATTACAGTCACTCAACGTCAGGATTCGTACAATTCTTCACTTATTATTAGCACTCAAAGTCAGCTTTATGAATTTATTCTATAGTGGAAACAAGCAACAAACCAAAACCTTACTCAAGGAATGTGAGAGGCTTAAGACTACTAAAAGACTTCAAAATATAATATAACAAACAACTATTAACCGAATAAATCTCAAGGCAAAGTAAAACCTCAAGATAAGCCCAGTAAAATCAGACCACAAACCCGAATACTAATCCAAGGCAAAAAAGGAGAAGAAGGAAAACAAAATACATAAACGTTAAAAAACAAAAACCGGTAAAACCAGACAATACGTAAAACCCAACCAGACCAGCTATCTTGTATGCGATGCGCAGGAGCACTATATTAATATCTTTCTAAGGCACGTAAAAATGAAACATCACATAAACGCCACGTTGGTTACAGTATACATTTGTAGAAACTTTTTTTAGCTGAAGAAACACGTCTTGATTCTTTGAGAGTCGGAAAGCAAGTGATCAGCATGTGCGCCAAAGCCCAGCCCGTGCGCGAGTTGGGAGCCCTAACTACGCGCATCGTATGCCTACACAAATGAAACTAGATCCTATGATAATTCACAAGTTGAACTGTCAGTGATATGAATATATGGAGAGAGAGAGAGAGAGAGAGAGAGAGAGAGAGAGAGAGAGAGAGTGTGTGTGTGTATCATTCTATTAGTATTATAAATAACAAACATTTACAAATAATGCGCTTATAGTAAATATAAAGATAAAAAATAACTGCGTATTGTTACAGGACACTATTTAAGAACATTCTAGAAACTTTGGAAAAAGGAGGGAATCTAAATATAAGCTGGAAACAAGGAAATTTATCTATGAGGGTAAAGGAGTGCCGCATCTGTCATTAACGCATGGGTCATACGTGTACTAAAACAACTAAGTAAGTCTACTAAAAAGCAGTCAACCCTTTGCCATGCGGTCAAGGGGATGCCATTCTAGTAACCCACAACTATCCAGATAGACATTGCAAAGTTGTACCCCTTACACAATCTAAATTGTCAGAAAGTTTGTGGCTGGTCAGATTCAAGTAATGATAAGGCACTGACATTACTCAAAATCTAGCTACAAATACTACGGCTCCATGGGAGGTAACTTCGATAAAAACTGGTATACAAGTGTTATTACCGTGTTAAGGCCTCTTTAAATAAATACATGTATAAAAAGATAAAATAATGGAGAGAGACACAGACAAAAACACATAAATACATGTATAAAAAGATAAAATAATGGAGAGAGACACAGACAAAAACACATATTGATAGATAGATAGATAGATAAAAGAGATAGATAGATAGATAGATAGATAGATAGATAGATAGATAGATAGATAGATAGATAGATAGATAGATAGATAGATAGATAATTAATTATTTCAATTTGATCACAAAGAAGATTAAAAAAAAAAAAAGAAAATCAATGTTTACCGCTTTGTAGAGTGCCTGCCAGCATAAGATAAAAAAAAAAAGATGGGGATTAAATATCGCAATATTTCTTGTGAAACTACAATCTTGTGTGGTTATAAAGGTATTTTTTAATAATTATTTTCTTACCAGGGTGCATGTATTGTATGGTGTAATAAAGAATCCTTTGGTGTGACAGTGCAGATTAAAAATTTAATTGCATAATTTATGTTAGGTTTGTGTACTGTCTTACTGAGAACAAGCTGGGGTCCCGTTCATACGAACAGGTTTAATACAATATAATTGTCTGTAAGCCGATTCTTTTTGAAAGGGGAACTTTTAGACCCCTTGCCACCACTTAATAGGCCTATATTTTTGCTTCCTCCTTTTTTTTTTATTAAATGAAATCATCTTTTCTCTTCTTTCTTTTAATTTCTTTCTTTCTCTCTCTCTTTTTTTCTTCTTTCTTCTTTATTCTCTTTATATATCCCTCCTTTAAAAAAATTCATTATTATTACTTCTTTCTTTCTTTTTTTTATTATCTCCATCTCTCCCTCTCTCTCTCTCTCTCTCTCTCTCTCTCTCTCTCTCTCTCTCTTTTCGTATATCTAGACAGATAAATATGCTACTACTGCTGCTAATGATGGACAGATTTACCTTGAAGCACATGATTTGATTAATGTCTCTTAGGTTCCTCTATGTGCTGCCACACATGAGACAGGGCGGGGATACCATGACTATCTCAGCCGGTCACATTATATTGACACCGACACAAAAATCAGAACAAAAAACAACTGCCGATCGTGGGATTCGAACCCCGGACCTCTTGAACTGAATACCAATGCTATACCACATGAGCTAATTCGCCCTCCGTTCAAGTGCTGTGTAACTGAAAGTAATAACAAAATGAAGGTGCTGAATTTGATATTAGATCTAGAATCTAGATCTATAAAACCCTTTTCATTAGTTAAGCCTAAAATGTAGATCTAGAAAGATTTCTCAAGTAAGCCAAGATTTTAGATTTAGATAGATTGCTCAAGTAAGCTTAGATTCTAGATCTAGATAGACTGCTGAAGTCCAGTGGTAGAGGCAGCAGTGACATTAGAACATTCGGTAGTCAATGACGCTTTGACTAACCAAGCCTAATCTAGATCTAGTTATTATAAAAGACAATCCGGAGATTTTAAGGCGGACTATTTTTATTTTTAATTATAATAAATTGAAAAAAATGGGGGGCGCGGTGGCCCAGGGGTAGAACATCGGCTTCCGACGCAAAAGGTCCCGAGTTCGAACCCTGGCTGTTGCAATCCCTACTGGTTGGGTCGGTGTCAGTATAATGTGACCGGCTGAGACAGGAGTCATGGTATCCCCACCCTGTCTCGTGTGTGGCAGCACATAAAATTGTCAGACGTCCGTCTTGGGGCCCGTCCACGATATAGCCTATAAGTTGCTGACGTTGGACGTTAAAACCCAACCAACCAAACCAAACTATGAAAAAATAAATCAATAAAGAAAAGGACCAGGTAAACAAAGTATATAGTAAAAATGGATTATAATTATAGGTTGAGCCGTCTTCGAGCTTTATCCAAAGATGTAGAAAGAAAGATAAACGACTTGGAGTTTTTTCCTATTTACAGAGTGAGGATCAATTTTTCGATTATTGCCCCTTGGTGCGTACGGGTAATTTACAATACAATAATAAAGAAAAACAAAGGATAAACGCTTTTGAGTGGAAACAAAATAAGTTTATTTGATTATTACTCAAATTATCGTCATTTTAACGGGTTTTAATTTATAAACATGTGTTAAAATAATTAACAACACATAATATTTCAATACAAATTCAATTGCTTCTTTTTATATTAATCAACATCTGTGATGTATTGAGAGAGTAGCTAGGCAAGGCAACGCTCTCTCTCTCTCTCTCTCTCTCTCTCTCTCTCTCTCTCTCTCTAATTTTCGCTATAACAAGACACGTTTTAACTGTATTTTTCTTTCAAATTCATCAGTAAGAGATCATGAGATATTGATCATATTGATAGTCCCTAAAGTTGAATAAATAGCAAATGCAATGATCATTAATAGTATAGTTAATTGTTAGATCAACAATAAAAAATATGCATACCATTCTCAATTAAAGTCAATGTCTTCAAAGATGATATTTATGTGACATACAAATCATCTGTACAATTTAAAATTATCAAATGTAACACAGTGTAGCAGTATAATAACTGAAGCGATAGTGCATTTCAAAACAAGAATATCCTTGACGGTTTCAACATTGTCAGGCTACAAATGTGATGCTATGACACTTATTTGTGGAAGATGATCATCAAGAAGACAAAAGTTTTGTTCTGATTTTTAAAATCATAAATTCCAATACAGGAAGGCACAACATTTAGATGGGCAGATCAACTGAATGCAAAAAATACATTACAAAGACATACGGCAAGAAATTATCCATGTGAAAACTTATGAATTTTCTTGTTTGTTTTCTCTTTTACTACATTTGGTTTGCAGACATTGCTCTGTTTTAATGAGTGGTGAATGCGTATGTTAAGGAAGATTGAAATAACTTTATCAAACAGACTGCAGGATGAGCAGTTTTTAATCTGTGTTTTTTCTAGGTCTGCTCTCAAACGTTCAGTAAGTCTTTGTCTTAATCTTGGTGTATAATAAAAAGTTTTGATGAGGTTTGAGTATAAATTTTCTAGTTTCCCTACTAACATGATACAATTGTAACTTGGGTATACAAGGCCTTCGTTACAATCTTTGTATTGTTTAAATAATAAAAATGTATATTTTGGGTCTGATTTGTCTACAGCTTGAAGCGATATATATTTCTGACACATTTCACAAATTTTTAATCTCAATTTTTTTTTACAATATAGCCAGAAATGTAAGTGACAATGTTCTCCTTGACATCATCAAGCAAAGTATCATAAATGTCATCATATAAAGGATCTTCAACAAATTTTGGATCCAGACTTGCACCTAATGGAATAAACATATCTTCTGTCAAAATTTGCTACTATAAGAAATAAGAAGCAAATAAAACTATAACAACTTATTTTTTAATTTTATGATTCAATGGCATCAAAACGTGAAAATCTAAACACACACGTTGAAAATCAACTAGAAACTAAACCACCCTACACTGCAATGCTGCATTAGAGTAAAAATTTACCCAGCATCAAATGCCATAAAGTACACTCCTATATAAGCAGGTCTAAAATATTTACATTCTTTTAAATTTAAAAGATGGCGGCGTTATTTTGACAACAATGCTATTGATATTTTTTCCTTTAATTTGTATATGGCGAATGAGATATTAAAACTATCTTAGCAATTGTACAAATTGAGCTTTTTTTCTTTTCTCCACCTTAAAAAACAGCTTGATGGTAACTTTGTTCAGATCACCCGCTCGACAAAAATTTACAAAAAATATTAGAAGGAGATAAACATCTTGTCTGGAACTTAATAGTTTGCCATTTATAGTCTTTACATCCTATTGTGTGTACCATTTTTTTTTCGTGCCAATGTTTTATTAAGATTGCAGGCCAGATTTACGAACTAATAGTATAGCATTTGGTATCATACATAGGTTTGCTTTTCATAATGCAATTACGATGGAATTGTAACTTTTCAACTTATATTCTTTGCCGTCAACCCTTCATTAGTTGTATTTTCAACTATTTGCCTTACATTTTCGAACTCCTTCATATTTAAAAACAGATTTTAACACAGTTGAATACTACTCATGTTTGATAGATTACCCACCCGATTATTGAAAGAATGATTTTTTTATAACTTTGAAGGGGGTAAATGTGGTAAAAAAGTGAATCTTTTTTGCCTTCTTTCGTCTCTAAATTCTGGTGTGGGTTCCACGTTTTTGTACCAGTGTTGTATTAAGATTACACGCCATATTTCTTGGACAATACATTAAAGCTTGGTTTCATCTAAAGCAGATTGGCTCTTTATAGCACAACTGCGTTGGAACATATAGCTTTTTTATCTCTAGGTTTTAGTCTTTAAAAATATAATTTTCTATTATTTCTCCTAATTTTTTCGAAATCCATACCACTTTAAAAAGATTTTCAGCTCAGTTTAGTTTCAACTGTATCTGTTTATATCACCCGTCCGATCTCCTACAGAAAATTTAGAAGAAAAAAATAAGAAGGGGGTAAGTATCTTCTCTGAATTTTAAACTAGTTTTCCACTTGTAGCCTTTATGGTTACAGGCTAGATTTACGAACCAATAATAATTAGGTGGGATAATATTAAGCAGCTTAGTTTGCTATTTACAATTAATGTATATTGGGACTTTTCAACTTTCCAAATTATTTCCTCTGCCGATGCTGCTGCTGCTGCTGCTACTACTACTACTACTACTACTACTACTACTCGTACTACTACTACTACTACTACTACTACTACTACTACTACTACTACTACTACTACTACTGCGCATTCTTCTATCTACTACTACTACTACTACTACTACTACTACTACTACTACTACTACTACTACTACTACTACTACTACTACTACTACTACTACTACTACTACTACTACTACTACTACTACTATATAAATGTATCCAAAAAGGAAACAAAAGCACAACACTTAAGAGTACATCTACTCAGTTGCTAAGGACCTAACAGTAGAT
The DNA here is from genome assembly GCA_003991915.1 of Elysia chlorotica. NCBI lineage: Eukaryota > Metazoa > Mollusca > Gastropoda > Plakobranchidae > Elysia > Elysia chlorotica. The sequence goes on along the minus strand of RQTK01000126.1, from coordinate 705,421 downwards.
TCACGTGCGCAAGAAATAGGAATAATATGATAATAAATAGAAGAATACGCACAACTTAGCAACTGAGGGACACAATAAATCAAACACAACTAGAAATTATAGAGAAAATACATGAAAACGTTTCGCCTTTAATGGCTTTGTCAAATTGAAGCCTTGCTACTCCTGATCTAGAGCATTTTAAACACTATACAACGTCTAATAATAGTATCCCACACATCTTTATTACCTTCTCCCCTCCAAACCCCCCCCTGATTTCGCATACCCGTATTCCTCTCCCCCATGCACCAACTTCATACATCCCACTTTGGCCCCTGCCCTTTCCCTATCTATTAGCATCCCCTCTCAGCACACGCGCTGACAGAAGCGCTCACAGAAGCTGCGCTTGGCGTAGGACGCTAAAACTCTCCCTTCCCCTTCCCCCCCCTCCCCTATCTGTTGCACCCCCGTTTTACCTCTTGTACTATGTAGTATTAAATAGACTGTTTTCTTCGCTTTTGTTTTTATTTCTGACAAAGCCATTAAAGGCGAAACGTTTTCATGTATTTTCTCTATAATTTCTAGTTGTGTTTGATTTATTGTGTCCCTCAGTTGCTAAGTTGTGCGTATTCTTCTATTTATTATCATACTACTACTACTACTACTACTACTACTACTACTACTACTACTACTACTACTACTACTACTACTACTACTACTACTACTACTACTACTACTACTACTACTACTACTACTAGTTTAACTAAACGAACTAGTAAGAGGCAGTATATACCTTTGTAACGGAGTAGAAGCAGACGTAGGCAAACAGAAATGTTCTTTTTGAGTAGCATGACGGTTTTTATGGGACATACAACAATCAACCGTATAAAAAAAATAATTTTAGATGTGTCTTGCACACCAGTATGCTGAAAAGGTCATCACGGTAATATTTTGAAGGCAAATTTGAAGGAAATTTTATTTCTTTTTCCCATAACTATTGTCAACAGTAAAGAGCGGGAACGTTTTCCAAATAGGCAATGGTTCTATGCTTCTTTATAACCCCAATTTTTACAGATTTTCTTGAAATCAATATTTTGAACTAACTGATATATATCGACTAGGCGTGTTTTACACAAAGGCGATTAAAAGGTGGGTCTAAGCAGGGCTTTGCTGGAGAAAGAAGGCCTGTAAACGCTAGCGAAATTTCCTTTGCCAGTCGGAATCACACAAATGCGATTTGTAAAGACGTTTTATTCCAATAGAGCGGCACCCATAAAGTGCTTGGATATTGAATGGTTGCTTTATGAGATTGATAGATAGTGCTCGCGGCGAACTCATAAACTGAAATGAAAGGCAGCAAGAGAAGAGAAATAGAAATGGGCGAGGGTGGGAATAGTTGAAAAAAGGAAGGGGATGGAAATGAAGCGACAAACAAATGAGAAAAGGAATGAAAGGGGAAAAAGACAGTTACTGGAGAGACAGATTGCAAACACCAATGACAGACTAATATGTAAAAGTGAAAGAAAAGAAATAGACAGACATACAGAACGAAAGACAGGTAAAAGGAAAATAATTATAGCCTCATTCAGGTATGAAAAAGAAGAAACAGAAATAGATATAAATAGAGCTACAGGACGAGAGAAAGAATGGGAGAACAGAGTTAGAATGAGAGGTACAGCGATTAATTAATATACATAGAAAAACCAGACAATGACAAACATGGAGACATAGTGGGAAGGTAAGCACAATAAAGAATATGCTCTGACTTGCTTCCTAACGCAACTCAAATCATGCCATTACGATGGATCAGCTTGTTAAACTTAATAATGCTTCTAGTATTATAGATGTATACTTTTTTTTTAATTGACTGCAACAAAGACGCTATTTTTTAATTGTTTCATACAAAGTTGTGAACCACTTTGTTGGTATATTATGATTGGGCTCTCTTTTTAAGCATCAAAATTAGTAAAAACTTTTTTGGTTTTGTTTTTTTTTTTAATATTTTTGGGGCTACCATTTCTATATAAACAAAAAGCATTTCATTCAAACAAAGCGTTTTGCAGCCAGTGACAGAAGCTTCCAAAAATCTCTAAAGCCATAAACACACACCGTGCTGTTTGCTATTTCTTGAGGGGAGTGACCAGTCGATAATAATTTCATTATCAATTATATTTTACATTATCTAGTGTCACTTTTTAATTTTTTGTTTTCTATATTGATTTCATTAACATTGAACGTCATCAACCAGGCTATCTTATGGACAGGGACATTTTACGTAAGCGATAGAAGGAGACGACAGGACTTCTGGCTGAATTGCTTACGTCACACTGACACCCAGCAAAAGGACAATATCAGAAAGAGGATTGATCTGGATTCGAACTTGCAAATTGACGAGCAGAAGCCGTGAGTTGAACCGACTGAAACCTCCGAGATATCTTTAAGATTATAAACTTTATAATACACATGCAACAACTTTGCACCTGAATGTCCCTCTCTTTTGATTTGAAAGTAAACAGTGAAACAACTGCTATCCAAACATAAACCGCTGTCCATGAGGCAGTGGTCTTTAATCAGCTGCAAACGGATCTTTGTGAATGCTCTTTGTTACTCGACAGCAAAACATTAATGGGCATAACTAGTCTCTGAACCATAAATACTGATTGCCTCCCTGGAACAGCCTAAACTGCACAACAGACGTGTGAATCATGTTGGTGGTGAAAGGACCGCAACGGCAATCACCCATGGTCTTTCATTGATACGATACATTGCGTTCGCCTTTATATTTTATCAGTCCGTTTTATTGAATCTCGGCTACTATACAGTAGCTGTATTATTGACCAAAGTGTCCCTTTGAAAAATGAAAAATGGATGTGTTACATTTAAGATATTCTATTTAAATTCTCTGAGGTTTATTATTTAACCTCACAGCATGATTGAGACACACACACACACACACATAAATGAAATAGAGAGAAAGTACACAATCATCATAAATATGGGCAATCAAAATGCTTCACTTAGAGAAGAACCGTGAGAGATGCACAAGAGTTGCGGCCCTGTAACATATAAGCAACAGAATTACTATGCTATGAACAACAGAATAAGAAAAATATACCGCCTCGATCGCCGTGCCAGTAAAAAAGAATTCCGTGATCTTCTGAGAATCTAGGGGAGATGGCATGAAAAGGCAAATACTGGTCCCGACAATAAGTTGTTAAGAGGCAAAACGACAAATAAACTATCAACTTTCATTGGGATGGGATAACTAAACATTTATTATTTACTTAGAAAGGCATATAGTTATATTGAGAACTTTGGGGTGCACGTGTCACCCTGCAGACTTTAAAATTTTAATATAGATGATATTTTCTACCAGGACGATACATTTTATCATTGGAAGTGGTTTGAACGAAGCATGTACCGGTATTTAAAAAAAATAATAATTAAAAAGTGTAGTTGTATGTAATACCTGTATTTTACTCTTTTTGGAGGAGGATAGCATTCCATCATGTTTATAACCTTAAAAACGAAGTGCCTAACATTTTGGCGTTTCCTTTTGTTTTCTTCACAAACAAAAAGAACATAAAAAGAATGCTGGGTGGATTGCTATTAGATGTAGATTTATGTTAAAATATGATACAAATTAATTAATTATGTCAACAAGATTTTGTGCTTTTTAATAGCATCATTTCGGCACTTCTCCCTTCTTTGTCCTTGCTTTTAAAAAATTGTCCTTCTGTCAATAATATGGCCTCTATTATCAAAGAGCACAAGTTTCGATGACACTCCAGGAAACATTTTTGTGAATAGAAAATCGGCTCATCCACTGATTTCAGTGACAAAGAAACAGCTCTTTTTCAGTTTTGACAGTCTACATCTAAGTTTATCAGCTTAACCCAAATGTTTAGATCTAGAAATCCTGTGGTGTGCTTCATGTTTTAGTCTAACAGCTTATCCCTCCCTGTGTAGAGTAGAATTGATATCTAGAATTCTAGAACAATATCTACATATCTAGATCTAGACACCCTGATTCCTGTGTGTGCTGTGCTTTTTATAAGGTAAGATTTTATATACCTAGATATAATTATATGTAGGTCTAAACCGTGTTGCTAGATATCACAATGCCCTGACAACGCGTTACGGTTGGTGTCCGAACGCCACGGCGAAGTCGACTACAAAAAATTAATGTAAGCGCGATACACAAAATATTTGGATAATCCATTCAATGTCGTTTCAGAAAATATTACGATTTATTATGTATCTGATCAACTTAAACAGTTCCCTCTGCAACCATGCTTTACGATGACGATTAATAAAGCCAGACCCTACAAACTGTTGGCTTCCATCTGACCCAACCCATCTTTATTCACGGCATATTAAATGTTGCTCTCTCTCTCTCTCGAGCTGTAAACTCGAATTCCATTTATCATTTATCAGAGACAATAGAAATGGCATAAGCGTTGTTTACAATGAAGTTATATGAAATGTGAGTACATTACTGCTCCTTTTCTCTCTCTCTATCTCTCTCTCTCTCTCTCTCTCTCTCTCTCTCTCTTTTTCTCTCTCTCTCTCCACTTCCTTTCTCACTCTAATAATGCATGCTTCGTTATTACACGAACAAAGCCGAGTACCTAGCTAGTTAAAATATAATCCTGAGATTAATGAAGAGAATTGCATGTAAATTTGTTTCCACGTATGAATAGAGGAATACTTTGCTATTTTTTCTAAGTTAATCACCACCATATCGGACAATTAAAATAGTGATTTTATGTTACAAACAGTACATTCGTACCGCAAGCTGAAAATCACCGTTTATCCGGAGTTTACTTAAAATGGCACATGGAGATAGATTTCTTCTATATATACCTCTTTATTGAAAATTTGTGTTCATAAAATACACGGCTTCGACTATTTCGTTTATAAAGTTTGGATATAAGTGTTCATGAACAAATCTTGTAGAGTAAGGATTTAACACTGTGCACACCACTGATTCATTCAACGTTCACAGTTTCAGGTATTCTTTGAAATACTAGATTTGTGATTCCCAAGGAACATGTTCGCTAAAGAGCTCCATTTAAAACTTTTAAAAATGGATATAGTTAATAGATACACTGTAAAGATTATAAGATTAAGATATAGCCGAAAAATGAGAACATAATTATGAAGATAATGGGCATTAATTATATTATAAAAAATAGGTTCGATCTTTTATGAGCAAAGGCTCCTAAACAGTCGCTCCTCTAGACTTTAAATTTTCATGGTGTCTGAGTTTCTGCTCTCAACTGGTTGTAAAGGTATTTACTTCATCATCAACTCCCGAAATTGTTTTCTTTCTTCAACTTCGGCTAGCCTGCGACGGGCTTTCTTTTAAACAAGCCTTCTAATCTAACATTGCGAATTTTTTTAGAGAAACAAATCTTCCGTATCTTCGTAAACTTAAGTTTTCAAGGGGCAATTACAATTGTGTTGTGGTTACAATTATTACTAAGCATTAAATCAGTGAAACTGTTCTAAAAGCAGACAAAAATTGCTCTGAATTGATTTAAATCTTACTGCATACTACTCATTATAATTTTCTTTCTTAAACCCATTCAATAAATCGTCACCCCAGTTGTAGAATGTCCTATCTACACACATGAGTGCTTTGAGAAAATCGCGTTTACAGATTAACAAAATGGAAATAAAAAAAAAAATAAAAAAAAGTTCAGTCTTTTTTAAGATATAATAGAAAGGAAATACAAAAGGAGTTATAACATGTCGATTAAAAAATATTTCCTGATAAAGATTTACGAAAGAGATTTTTTTTTAATAATTTCCCAATTATTTTATTTTCTGATTTAAAATTGTTTTACTTAGCTATATTCTTTATTGCAATCCAATTTCGTGTTTGTGATCAACAGTCTTAAATCCAAACATCTAGCACTATTTATTTTTCTTCGGCAATCATATTTTATTCATTACATAGAAGAACTAATAATAATAATAATAAAAAATAGGAGGAGGAGGAAGAGGAGGAGGAGGAGGAGGAGGAGAAAAAGAAGAAGAAGAAGAAAAAGAAGAAGAAGAAGAAGAAGAAGAAGAAGAAGAAGAAGAAGAAGAAGAAGAAGAAGAAGAAGAAGAAGAAGAAAGAAGAAAAAGAAGA
>RQTK01000126.1:687968-698488 GCA_003991915.1 Elysia chlorotica | reverse complement strand
ATTTTTATTATTATTATTATTATTATTATTATTATTATTATTATTATTATTATTATTATTATTATTATTATTATTATTATTATTATCAATGTTCTCGTCTGTGCTGCCACCAAAGAAATAATGCTTTATGTAAAAAAACAATGTTGAATCTAATACTTGTTATGGCAATCTTTTTTTTTTACATAATCATTTTACTGTGATTTTTTCCTTGCAAGTTCGCAGAAAGAGTGAAAAAGATGAGATGCTACAAGGGCTGGACTGCATTTACCATCTTGTTCCAACTATTGCTTGCTATGCCAACTTGGGCGTCGGTGAGCTATCATCTTCTTTTTTCTCATAAAAAGAAGACAAATAAACACTTAAATCTATATACGAGTATGTCTGTCTTCCGTCTGTCTCACTGTCTTTTAATGCTCTCCATTTCCATTTGTTTTGCTTCTTTATCTGTTCTTGAATTTTGAATTTTGTCTCTTTAATATTGCTTTTGGTATTTTAAAACCCTTACCTGATTTACATATCTTCTAGTTTTTCAAGAAGACCATGTGCGACACAGAACATTAGACTGGCTTCTCACAATAAGTACCCACTATCATTCAGACTGTAGTATTACTCAGTTTCATCATACAGTTATATTCAGTGTGTTTTACGTTCCTCAATTTTCACTTCTTAAAGAATTATAGGGAGACGGCGGCACGTGAGATTAGAACCTTAGACCTTCTGCTCATTAGTTCACAGCATTACTAGCTGAGCTCCTTTATGCGCTCCTGATCACATACTACGGCCACCATGTTACATTACATGTATGAGAATTTACTCTTTAATCTATTATCTTCAGACTTTGCGATCCATGCGACAAAAACAGATTACTAAAATTAACTGCCCCTCTTGGTCATAGAATTTTCTGATTTCCTTTTTTTTTTTTTTTGTCCGTAAACCGAAGATATAGCTATGATTTAAGGCCCCTTGCAGATTCTCTTACCATCGTCGTCCTTTTCGACATGATCTCTATTATTGCTAAGCATCTATACTACCACCCGTTGTCTTCGTAGTATAAGTAATACTCCTGTCATCACTGAAACAATCCTGTTGTCAAATAACAAAGTGCAGAAAGGGCGGAAACTGAAAACTGTAATACATGTAAAACCTTACGCGTTGTATCACAATTCGTTTATTACCCTAGATTTTTCTACATCTAAAGATATATAATATCTCTAATACTGATTTATGAAGACAATATATGAATATTATAGTAATTTGCCAGTATATTAACCAGCAATTTTTTAAATCTTCGAACATGCTGTTCTCATTTTAAAATTATGCTATCATTAATAATTCTATCGCATGAAGCAACAAACAATTCTTTTCAGTTGGAGACAAAACTAACCACCCTGTATAATAAGTCAGGCCAGTTACATGGTCTGTTGCACTATTGTGTTTTTACAAGAAATAATTGAGAAAAAGCCCGTTTGCTACAATTTTCCCGCTTATATTTTTAATACAAATCCACCCCATAAAACCATGACCCTCCACCTTTGCATACTCTTACAAAGCCCATGAGGAATAACTGTCAGGATTCGATGATGCTAGAAGATTGCAAACATCCCTATTTTAGAAAGGATACAAGTCCTACTTCGGGCTCTGGCCAAGGTAAATGTAGCGAAATTACTTAATCTCCAGTCTACTCGATTAATAGTAAAGTAAAAGATGCTCAAAATTGAAACTGTTTATGTAGAAGTACAGGCCAAAGGAAGTGTATTCAGTGACCCGTTATGAGGCAATTAAAGGGTCATGACTTTGCAGACAATATCAGCCTTCCCTCACAAAGACAACAAGATGCACGAGGGTAGCTGTATCGTGTGTCAGAAGAGGCTGGAAAGACTGGGACTCCAGATAAATATTGTAAAAACTGAGCCCATAACAATCAATAACAGACAGGCAGATCCACTGCAGATGCATCAAGAAAACATCTAGGCAATGTTATAAGCAACGACATGGGACAGACTAGAACATATAATGCCGAATTAATAAAGCCTGATACGCTTTCATCAGTCTTAAACAATCTGGAGGTCTATAGCATTGTCGGTAAGAAACAGATGGCGATCTTCAATACCAACTTGAAGTCGGTCTTACTTTTTCAGCTTTAAATATGTTTTTGGCTCCAATATATACTTATAAAAATACATGTATATTTCATCAAGTTTGAAACCTGTGGCTCAAATAGACACGCTTTTAACAAAGAAACAAACAATCCACACCTCACCCCCCTCCCCACACACACAAAATGCATCATAGGACAATAATTTTAGTGAGAGCCCCACCCCCCCCCCCCCCAAACCTGAGCTGGTCCCCGGGCCCTATGAAATCTAAGTCCATCACTGAGTCTAAGGTAAAGGTATGATTTTACGCCGCCGATAGAGCTAGCCCTTACAGTCGTATCTATCCTCGCCGTTTTCGCCATGGGCCTCATATTTGCAAGTCCTTCTATTAATATCAATTTTTCCATTTTTTCATACCTTCGCCTCTCGTTTCAACCGCTCTCTCCCCTTTCTTCACCCTTTCCCCATACCCCATTTGTAATCATCTTCCCCCAACAATTCTTTCACCCTCTTCCTCACATCTCTTCATTCACCCTCTTTTCTCCGCCCCTCTCCACCAAGCCGGTCATCAACTCGTTCGACAAGGTGGCGCTGCTCTACGAGGGCACCAAGGTTAACGAGGTCCTGTCCACCATCGACTGCAGTGACCCTGACGGCGACCTAACGGACGTGAAAGTCCAAGCCATGAACCCCACAAGCCCGTGTGTCAACTGCTTCGAGGTGTTGGACTGCGGGGCTGGTCAGTGATCAACTACAATAAAATAAAATAAGATAAATTAGTGCCGTCTTCGTTACAGGCCAAATGTGTAAGAGACATCAGAAAACAGATTGAATCAAAGATTAAATATTAAAAGACACTTTATTGATCCCTCAATGGGGAAGCTTTAGTAGCCAAGCACATTATGTTTTAACGCATATGATATACATTTATATTCCATAACAGTTTCAAAAATGTCCAATGTAAGTACCTGAAAAGTATAAGGATCATCAACTACATCATAGGAGTCGAGATCATGTCTGGGATGTTATATCTTGTTACCAAAGAAGAATGCGAATTGGTTTGGGAGTTTATGTGGATCTGTTGCATTGGTATTCTCAATGGGTTCATCAGAATGCTAAAGAGTTATTTGCATGATTTAAACTCCTAGAATATATTGCTGTAAAAGTCCTCTTTTTTTCTCCCTGATAGATGCGCTTCTGTTCTGGCGCTTAGAGATTTAGATGTCACGCTTGTCGGTTAGTCGTGACTTAAGCCATTCTCTCTCTGCTTTGCAGCTCTCACGTTTGGCATGGTTGGTTGTCATTATTTTAACAAGCTTGCAGGTGTTCTAGACACGAGCTGTTTTGTTGTTAGTGAAAGCCTAATTATATGCGCTCTAAGTTTTGAAGGGTTGCCTTTACGTCTGATTGTATATTTGAAATATTGATTTTGTTGGATATGTCGATAAATGACTTCGAGAGGTTCATAGATAGTTTTGTATACACCAAGTTCAAAGAGAATTGAATATTGATCTGAAACAAGCTTTTCTCTTACTCTTACACTTTTCACAATATCAATATAACTTTGTTTTGTGATTATCCAATAAAAGACATGTTTTTATTATGTGCTGGAGATTGAAGTAACTGAGTCATGTTTCCAACTTTGATGATGTTTTTCAGTTTTTTAGCATCTGGGGCGCATTTTTGTCAAAATGCACATTGAAATCTCTATGGATAATCGGTATTACTTTTCTAACGCTCAGTATTGAAACCTTTGCATGGAACTCGAACATTGACGTTTTCTTGGCCCTTTAAACAAAGAGGACGATAAATATAATCATACAAAGTAATTTTTTTTTAATTGCCAAAATTTATTGACAATATACTCCAGGTTGGAGTGATTAACTATCGCCGCGGCGTTTATGTCTTGGAAATTATCAAGTGAGAACAGTTGGTGGTGTTAAGTTTGAGATGTCCACATTCAAATATCAGTTAGCCATGTCTCTGTGATGACAAGAATGTCAACTTTAGGATTCATGGTAAAATCTTTTATAATTATAATCTTGTTTAACAAGGCTCTTCATTAAAAGAGCAAACTTGAACATAGCTATCATGGTAAAGTATCTTTGAGGGGTAGTCGGAATGTTGATGAGTTCTGATCTAGATTGGCTTCCTAATATCATTCAAAGGCTTTGGACAGTGGGGTATGTTATCAGCTCCAGACCTTGATGTTATGATCGCAAAGTGTTATTGGTTTTGTCTGCTGAACTTATTTTTTTGCGAAGGCGAAGGCTTATTTGAACGGCACAGTTTTTGAACTAGATAAAATGGCTTAAAAGGGTCCATGTTGCACATTAAGATAATGGTGATATATTCCACATATATTCAGTAAAAAATTTAAACGGCAACCAGTGCGGAAAACTGAATTGCTGATCTTCCTTTCTCCATATAAAAATATCACAATAAATGGCATACATTTACCGCATATTATAGGAATCCATGCTCAATATACACATTGTAAGCCAAAGCCTGTGAAAAAAAAAGCTTTAAATCACAGTGAACTATCAGTTATAGACGGAGTTGGTGTACATTTTCGCAATTATTGCATTTTAGCTTTTATCCACTCATCTCTGCACTCCGCCCCCCCCCTTCCCCCCCAGTGGAGTGCCTCCAGTACAGAGCTGGAGTGGGCACCCTCAGCCACGCCAGTGCCGGCAGCTACCTTATCACTATCGCCTGCACCGACAACCTAGAGACGCCCGCCACAGAGATTGTGGAGGTCATCATCATCCCAAACTCACCACCTTACTTCCAGCCCGAGGATTTGTTCGGTCAGTTCATACATGGCGATGTCGAGGCCCATAGCGAAATTAAAGACACTAAAACTTCTAACCTATTAGTATTTAAGTCTTTTCTCTCTTTAACGTCTTCTAAGTTTCCATTGCAGGAGATTCGCTCTTTATTTAACATCTCCAACTTACCCAGGAATGTCGTATAAGACAATTATTATAACTTAATAACTTCTGGCCAGCAGGTTTGCCAAAACAGACATCCGTCGTCAGGGCCCTGAATTATGTTGAGTTGATCCTGGATCAATCACTGAAGCAACAAACAGGAATGTACAAAAACCATCAACCAATACTGGCCAATTCATAACTTCAGGACACCCCCCTTCTTCTTCTTCTTCTCTCTCTCTCTCTCTCTCTCTCTCTCTCTCTCTCTCTCTCTCTCTCTCTCTCTCTCTCTTCCTCATCCTCAGTAAACAAGTATTCTAGACATGTTTAAATGGTCTCTGGTTTTGTGTTTATTTCTAGTATAACCCGGATTAAATCTCCTCCATAAAAAAATCAAGACATTGACAAGAAAATGCGTTGGTCATGTCATGCACAGACATAGTTTAGCACATATTACAACTGATAAAATAAACGGAAGGAGAGCGAGAGGAAAACAAAGAGGAAATATCTGAGACAGCATAGGAAGATGGATCGACGGAAACAACGGGACCGATTTGTTGATTTTGAAATACGAGGACAGAGAAATATAGAGAGACTTGGTCGCAAGCCCCATAACTGACAAATTCTGCCTTAGATTTTTTACCTTTTTTATTTAAAGTGTTAATAAAATACTAGGTAACAATTGGTTATAAAAAAAAAGTCAAATTAACGTCCAGAACGAGAACAGGTATGATCAGTAGCTAACATTTTGGAGACCAGTGTCCTAATGGGTATGAAATCAAGCTCTTTGAATTAAATTTTGATAAAAGAAACGAGTATCTGTTACATGAGTTTGATAAAGAAGCCCATCATACCGTTTTGTTAACTCCATGGTCCATTGCAATCATTGCTTCTATTCGATGATTAAGTGTTTTTTTCCTGTTAAAACGATTGCCTCTTAGTCTTTGGCAGATAATATGGACATATCACTGTAGGCCTATATGTATTAGGAAGACCAAAGACAAAATACATGAATACATTTTATCAATAAAGTTAACATCTATGAAGATTTTGGTTGCACTCCTAAAGTAAATGAAAGAACAAAAATCAAAGAAAAACTTGTGTGGAGCACAACAATGAGAAATACTCTTAAGACACTGACAAAGACTGGCTCGGGTGTATATAATTATTACTCTCATATATGAGAATGAAACATTACTGTAATAAATTGACTGTAAATTATACTTTGAAAAAGGAAGAAAACCTATGGACTAAACACAATTAAAAATTAAAAATTACATGCACGCGTACTCAAAAGCCCCCCCCCCCCTCTCCTCCACAAAAAAAAGAAACTGAGTATTTTCATGAAAGAAATTTAAAACGGGGATGACATTCCATATATTGATCAAATTGAAGAAATGCTGTATGCAACATTTGGAAAGATAAAGATAAAAACTACGGGCATTTGGAAAGAAAGAAAAACAATGGGTGATCAGTAACATCCCTGTGGCAAACGGCGGCATGAAGTGATGAACAAGGGACTTCCGATTGGAAAACCAATGCGCTAAACTTGCGCCGTTCGACCGCCTCAAAGGACGATTTTATTAATTTCGAAATGTATCTTTTCATTTACGCCCATAACTTAAATTCTCACCGAAAGATATGGCAGTATTTATGACATCAACTACATCTGTTCGCCCAAAATTCACTTCTAATCCGCTTTTAACTCTAATTTTAATATACTCTATAAGTACTTCTAAATGTGATTTTATTAAGTACATACACTTAGAAGCGATTTTAACTCAAAGAGCTTTGAGCTCCACAATAGGAACGCTGCTATACAGCTATATATTTAATTTTGTTTAGAGGTCAGTAGAAAGCTTACAAGTGTTGTATTTTTTTTACAATAGTTGACAACCTGCTTGATAAGGGGCAGCAAAAAATTCAGGAGTAAAGCTTACCACATACTTAATATGATTTCTTGAAAAAAAAAGTGTCTCGGCAAAATAATTATTATAGAGCATGTGATAATATCTTTACACCTGAATAAATATGTCCTTATCATATCAGATCATGTATGCCCGCTGTATGATGTTTTCGTGCTATTTACTGTTGCCTGCTCCAGTTGATCACACAATCAGCGCGGTGACCGCGGCCGGAGAGGTAGTCTATGATGTCCAGGCCTTGGACGACGAGAACGATGACCTAGATTACACCATGACAGTCATTCCGTCGAGCGTGTCGGGGGCATTTACCATAAACTCCAGTAAGTCATCTTGTGAGACAGATGGATAATTAGATTCGCGTAAATAAACGTGGATATCCGCAGAGTATCTTTGTTTCCTACTTAAAACATCTCCTTTATATTTATTGTTTTAATAATTCGCGTAAAGAAGCGACGATTTCCGCAGTCGATCTTTGTTTCTAAGAACAACAACAAAACTCTGTTCCACATCTATGTTCTTATTATTTACGACAGTAAACGGGGAAATCCGTAGCACAGTTGACCTGAGGACGCTTTGTCGGTGCTGGGTCACTCTTCAGGTTACTATAGATGATGGACGGAGCCAGACAGGCCCTCTGGTAATCAACCTCATCATGGATGGTAAGTTTGTACATAACTGTATTTTTGGTCCTGATGTCGTGGCTGTTGTTGTTTTTGGTGCTGATGGTATGAGTGGTTAAGCCAATGGTGGTATTTGTTGGTAATACAATGGATAACAGCTTGTTATGGATGATCAGTTTATACAATGTTGTTTATTGGTTACACAACTTCCATTCTCAGATCAATCATGAACAATTTGCCATGGATAATTAGTTTATATGGTTGTGTTGGAATGCTAAGCACAATTAAGCTACCTTGCGGATAAGTTTTGAATCTAACATCTAACATTTTAGGAGCTGCCGCAAAGAGATAGAGATGAGATAATTATGATGACCACTGTCTCAGTTGGCCATTATAGTCTTGACGCTGGTGCAAACAGTAATGAGCAGATTGGCATGGTCAGAATACGAGCACAGGTCCTTCTGATTAGAAGTCATGCCTTCTGCCGACTGAGCTATCTCGAGCACTCCCCCTACCATATATGCAAATATATCTCTGAATGTATACACACAATGGTTTGATACGAAATCTTAATTGAATTGAACCTTTCTGCGGCCTTCGTACAATGGAGATACTTGAGCACAAAAGTAGCTTTGTTGTTTTTTTTCTTGTGATTTTTCATTCTATTGAAAGTTTCTGAACTCCACATTATGAAGCCTTATGAAATAGAAATGGAATTGATCTAATTATTTTTTGATTATCAAAACAGCAGCAACCAAAGAAAAATTATTGAAAAAAAAATACAACAACATTTAATCTATCCTGGTAAAAAAAAAAGTAAAATTTCTTGCAGGGAAGACCATCAAAATTAGGAGCAGCATAATATATTGACTTGAATATTATGAGATTAATACATTTTGAGAAATCTCTACTGACGTGCTCTTTAATAGAAACGTTAGTTATTCAACTTAACTGTCCACGACTCGTCAATAAAATCTTTTATCACACATTACCATGTTTAACGTTTATTAAATCTTAAGAAAGCACATATTCCCCAACGGGACCCCAAAATCATAGATCCGGTATACTGTCGATCACATTTTAAGGACACCGACCCAACCAGTAGGGAAAAACACGTCCACCGCATCCGGGCTCAAACCACGGACCTCTCGCGTCGGAAGGCAATGCTCCAGCCCCAGAGATATAGCGTCCACGTGTCTTCGTCGATATCCTGCAACTTTTGGTTTATGCACTACAAGCTTGTATGGGTCTCTTGCTATTTACACTATACATTTCGTAGTTTACATCCTCTGCGCCCCATTCTTATTCTCCCACTTTCTTATATTTTGCCTTCCTCACCTCTCTCCCTTTTCTCATTCCCCCTGTACATACGCATTCCCTCTTCTCCCCCATCCCTTCCCATTCTCATTCCTCCTTTCCCTCCAAATTCTCATTCGCATTCTCTCTCTCCGATCTCGTTGATTCTCTCTCAACCCACCATCTCCCATTTTTCGTTTCTCTCCTTTCCCATTCGCAATCATCCACCCTCTTTCCCTTTCTTCTCATTCCTTCTCTCTCTCTCTCTCTCTCTCTCTCTCTCTCTCTCTCTCTCTCTCTCTCTCTCTCTCTCTTACCATTCTCATTCCTCTCTCTCACATTCTCATTCTTCATCTACCCTTTTTCACTCCCTCGCTCCCCTTTATTATTTTCACTCTCTCTCCCATTTTTATTCATTTTACCCCTTCCTAACTCTCATTCCTACCCTCTCCCCATTCTAATTCCTCACCTTCCCAAATCCTATTCTTCCTCCACCCTTTTATCGTTCGACCTCTCTCTCCTGATTTTTATTCCCCAGTATACACCCCCTAATACCCCTTCCTCATCCTGTCCTCCCTCCTGCCTCCTCCATTTCTTATTCACTCCTCCCTATTCCTCACCCCCTCCCCCCAGACTCCCGCGTGGCGCCCGTAGCTATCAACTTGGACAGAGAAGTCCATATCCCTGAGGACCAGACCGGTACCGCCTATGTGTTCCGCTTTCGGGATGGGGACGGGGACGCCCTCACCTACACCATCACCACCACCAACAGTGATGGTTTCGCGCAGTACTCAGTCACAGGTATGACAGAGAAGGGGGGGGGGGAGGCCGGGATGAGAGAGTGGGAGAGGGAAGGAGGTAGAGAGGGTGGTCATTGTGCCCTACCGTGTCAAGGGATCCTGTCCATTCTTTTAGGTAGCCGTAGCGAGGTTGCCATGCCTTGCTATGTGGTCAAAATAAGTCAGTTTGTGATGTCGTATGCTTTCTATTAATTCACTTTAAAGCTGAGTGTTTTCAAGACTTCTTTGTTATTCTTGCTGTCGAAAGCTTCTATTTTTTTAACTGGTTCTTTGTAGAGTTGCGTCGCCGTATAGCAGTAAGGAATACGTAAATGTTTATTGCTGTTAGTTTTAAATCTCTTTAAATTTCTCTTGACATGAATACGTTTTTTAGTTTCTGAAACGTTCATTTTGATTGTGCTGTTCTGATCTCCATTTCTCTGGTGATGTAACACTACCGAAGGGGCAGTGGCATAGGATTGTTAGAGCGTAGTGTTTTGTGTAGTGGTTACTCGAGTGCCTGTCAGGAACTATGTCTTTATTTATTTGTTCTTCTTCCTCTCAAGCAATACTTCCAGTCAATGTGTCATACTTTCTTCCTATGCCTTCCATTTCCTATCAATACTTTCTGTTGGGTTTGTTATCTCATAATTGTTCTGTGTTTTAGTTCATCATTAGATACTTATTCTAAACTTCCTTAATAAAATTGATAGTTAAATGCTTCTATTTTGAGTTCATTTATGTCATACTGCTTGTATGTCACGTTTGATTTTTTCTTATTCTTGAGCTTATAATTCATCTGTGCTACCACTGGGTTGCTATCAGATCCCTTATCACACCCTGGATATATATATGTATATATATATATATA
>RQTK01000126.1:659009-687225 GCA_003991915.1 Elysia chlorotica | reverse complement strand
TAGTAGTAGTAGTAGTAGTAGTAGTAGTAGTAGTAGTAGTAGTAGTAGTAGTAGTAGTAGTAGTAGTAGTAGTAGTAGTAGTAGTGCAACGATAAAATTACTAAATTGAAGAAAAAAAGAAAAAGTATACGTACACACTAAGATTATGCATGTAAAAGATAAGAAGAGATATATACAAAATAAAAGAGAACAAATCAAAATAAATTAATCTAGATCCAAAAAGAGATTCAAATTAAAAATATTAGTCGTAAAAGGAAAGACAGACAGAAGAGGGAAGAGTGTGTATGGTGAAAAGTTACCAATCAAGTTAACCAATAAAGAGACAAATCTCCAGAACAAAATGATAATCAAATTATTTTACAATAACTAGATCTAAAATGAACTAGTGTAAGTTAATAATCAATTTAAAAATGCTATGGCTTAGCTGATGGCCTAGCATTTTCCCCTTAGACACGAGTCGGTAGAAACAAGAAATTCATTTCCGTGGATGCTATTGTTGTTTCGATGTCGCACAGAAAACTAATAACTAGGCTTTCAGGACAAGAATAAGTTGACATATCTGGCGGAAAAGAAAGAAATTAAGATAAATGCAAAACAAAACAAAATGGAAACTGGGGTAAAAATGCATACAAATGCGTAAAAATGAACTTTTTGGGCGTATGATTGGAAATTTGTACTTGTTTTAGTCTCATAGATTTCCTTATGGGTGTTCTCCATAGCGACGGGTCCAAAGACAAACGTCATAGATATTTACCTGCAACTACACACGACTCACTGCGTGGATTCCAGGAAATCTCAGAGATACTCGTACAAATCCAACTGGAAGGTGGAGATGACCGACAAAAAGCTACTTTTGTCCGATAGTGGGTCGAACCGGGTATCTCGCGTTATGCAACCTAATATAAGAGGCCTTAGGATAATTGAGCCTATTCCTAAACTGAGACGATAATTAAGAGATTTGCGCTGGCGTCTAACCTTAATCTATTATAGACTTACAGTGCGTGATTATGTCATCTTTGAGTGCATCGCAATGCTTCAATACATACTTTCTGAATCAGACTTAGACAAAGCTACTTTTTACCTTTTTTCCTGCAGATAACGAGATCGACATAGCTACCGCTCTGGATTACGAGAACTCGGCACTGAGAGAGACAGACCTGCTCATAACGGCGTCTGACGGATTTTGTCAGTCGGAGACCTACAGCTTGAGGCTAGAGGTGAGCAGATGGGTCATGGCTTTGGCGCACGAAAAGTACAAGGGCTAATGGATGGGCTCTGATACATTTGGTAGGAGATAAATCTCCCTCTTTCTATCTGTGCATCTCTGTTGATGTTTATTAATTTTTTTGTTATCATGCCTATTCGGCAGCATGTATATGCACACTGTTGATGCGTACGGCTACAATGATATTGCGGTTGAATAAGGGGTCGAGGTTTATTAACAAATTTCAAATTAACGACAGTAGAATTTACCAAGATTATAGATATTTTTCTTACCGAAACTCACAAGTCGGTAGACTGGACAAGACTTAGGTGACAACGCAGAGTACAATAGAACGTGCGGTAACATAAGGCAGAGGAAAGGAGGGTAGACAGAGTAGACAGAGTAGACAGAGAGGTGCCGGGCGGGTTATGTAGGTATTAGGTGTGGCTTGTAGCGTCTGAGTTGAGTTGAGTTGGTTTAACGTCCAACATCAGCACTATATAGGCTATATTATGGACGGGTGCCAAGACTGACGTCTGAAAATTTTATGTGCTACTACACACGAGACAGGGTGGGGATACCATGACTCCTATCTCACCCGGTCACATTATACTGACACCGACCCAACCAGTAGGAGATCGGAGCGCAATCGCCAGGGCTCGAACTTGGACCTTTTGCGTCGGAAGCCGATGTTCTACCCCAGAACCACCGCGCCCCCCACTTGAAGCGCCTGACTTAGTTCAAGACTAAATCAAATATACACACGTAACAACTGTTCTCCCCGGCGGCAAGAAGTTGCCACAGGACTCAGCCCTGTTTACTTTACTCACTCACTCTCTGCTTGATGATTGTCCTGTACCTTACTTTATGAATCAAACACCCAAAACTCGTCTTGTCATAATTATGCCTCATTAACATGGTGGCAGTGGTAAATTAACTTAATGCATTTCACCCCCTGTTTGTGGGTTGGTCTAGCAGAAGAGAGGAAAGTGTGCTTTTGCTAGAATAGATGGGAATTCTATCACATCCACGAAGTATCATCGCGAAACTTTTGACCCAAGGGAGATCACTCACAAAATAAACGCCAACGACTATAGACCTGACGTGTAAAAACATTCTAGTAACCATAGTGTAGAAGGCATCCTTTCGACTCCCACACGAGTTGAACCTAACATCAGGAAATATTTCGGAGAATTTACTGTTTGGGTTCCAGCGATCATACAAAATAATCATAATTTGATTTTAGTTTATTTGTCAGCTTCAAACATATTTTAGGAATGCTAAGATTGCGTTTGTTTTACCACGCTCTTCAAAGTCAATTTATCGGCCGTGGTTACTCTAAGATGCTTTGCGTCTTTTAATGGTGCCGGGGTAATTTTCTTATTTGTAATTTTCAATAATTGATAGATGTTTGTTGAATCAAGTTACCGGTTTAGTAGGTGTCAGTATAATGTTACTAGTTAGAAAACGAGTCTTGGTTTCACCACACTGTCTTGTGTGAGTCAGCGCGAGATATAATTAGACGTTTGTCATGTACCCGTCGCAAAAAAGCGTAATCCTTAGGAAAATAGGAGACTCCTCAATTAAAAATAATTGAATGCATTGAACATAGCTATGCACTGAAACGCTAACATTTCTTCCTTCCCCTTCCAACTTCCAATATAAGTCCGTCTGTTTTCTTTGAATACGTATGGTGACCGAAGTTGTTGTTTTTCTACACAGCAATCAACGTGTAATTCCTCCTTCAAAAAAGGGCTCTATGGCAAGAGTTAAAAATTATAGGGAGACAAACTGATTCATTAAAATAAAAAATTACTTAACGTTTCCTCGTTTTAGATTTATTTAAAAAAATGTTTCCAGACGATTTATCTTCCCTTACTCAGTTAAAAATTGTGACGATCGGAAAAGGCGACGGTGACTCCTAGTTTTTACTCGAGGTGGATAACCTGGACTTAGCCAGTCCTATTACCCTATTTCAACATGGCAGCAACGTCGAAACAATATAGAATAGACAAATAATTCACTCACAATATAAACCCAACATAAACCCATCGATGTTTTAAAAACCGAGAAAAGAAAAAAAAAGATACATAACAAACAGATTGCGAACCACACATGTACAAAAAAATCCAATATGCCTATAATGGCAATTCATCTAAGTAAATTCGATGTCCCGGCCGCTCTGAAACAACCAATAGAATAATCCTTCAGTGCCCTATAACAAAACTAGAGGTTGCATATGAAACAGCTCTGGCTGCCGACAACAGAATAACTTCACTGGTTCAACGTGGAAGTGTAGCCATATTTTACTACTGGTACTATATATATATATATATATATGGCACTAGGATATCGAACCTACTACCTTACGATTGAAAACTGCGCGCTTACTCTACCCTGTATCGTCTCATCATCATGCAGCGCTGTGCCAGTACCATTTTCCTGAACTTCCCTCAGTCCACTTGTTACCTGATCAGGTTGGCCCCTTTCTGTCTACCAATCCAGCCTTCATAGCCTGTCCCAGATCTGTTCTCTGTATCTACTCTCGCTCTATTTCCAGTTGTAAAAATCTGTTCCACAATAAGACAATTTCGGAATAGAAAAGCTAAATTTGCATATTAAACATCATGAGCCATACTTATGCGTCTACAGGTCACAGATGTGAATGAGGCACCGTCCCTGACACCAACTACTTCCACAGTAGACGTCTGCGAGGGAAAGGTTAGTGGCTTTTATTTTTGCTTTAGATTTTTATAATAATCTCAATTGGTTTTGTTGGTTTGTTTCCTAACACCCAACATCAGCAGCCAGACTAATCGCGAACGGACAGTAGCACTAACGTCTGGACATTTTACACGCCGCTATGTTGAAACAGTATAATCTTCTGTTCCAGGCGGTTACATTATACTCACGTTGATCGGAACACGTGGTGTGGATTGTGTCCAATCGTGATTTTAAAAACATAGTATGTCTCGAAGCGGAGCCTAAAGACAACAGGTATTTGACATTTTTCTTTTTTTTTTATAAATCGTTGAGGATCTGTCTGTTTTGGCTGGCTGCCGAACCTGTCCGCGATGTTGCCACTATAGGGTAAGTGTTGCTGTTAAATTTTAGGTTGTTCTCGGTCGAATCTGTTTTAATATAATTAGACTGCCCTTACATAAAATCCGTATTTAATTTTCTCTAGGTATTTAGATAAAGAATCAAATTATTTATCGGTTGAAATAGTCTGCTTTAATCCGACTCATTACACGATAAGTATAACCACAAACGTTAATACTGCCATTTTAATTAATGGGGCATACACATTTCTAGACTCGTAAGTACAACGTTGTGGTAAGCTGACGACTCGTCTTAATATAATTAGAAAAATAAGAAAACATACGACCCCAGCAATCCCTGCTGTTTTTATTTAAACTGCCGGCGTAAAATATATGGTACAAAGAAGGGAGAGCGGTTTGGGCTGGCAATCCTAATTGTAGAGAAATCAATGATTATACCTATTGTCGGCACTGCAAATATCTTAAAATATGTTTCCTTTGTTAAATTTGTACGTGTATAAACATTCTAAATATTCCATAGGATGAATTCAGTCCGCCCTACGCAATCTCGGACGAGGATAGCAGCGATACCCAAACCTGGACCATAATCAGCTCGAACATAGAAGGTTACTACACGATTAACCCAAATACTGGAGTTCTCGGCACAGCAATCAATTACGACGTGGATCCTGATTACAACAAACCGGTTTCTCGAGATCCTCAGTACACATATGTTGTTAAGGTATGTAATAGAACAACTTAAAAAAGGTATTACTTTCAACATATCCACAATAACCCAGTAACCTCCAACAAAAACACATTTAAAAGTACAGTCCCATTATTTAAATGAACCTAGACGAAAAAACAACCTAAATGGCAATAATCTCTTGTATAGAGGTTGGTTAGTCCAACTCCATCAACTAGGCTATAGACGGGATCTAGAGGTTATGTAAACACAAAACAGACATTCCGTAAAAAATATGAAGTTTAAATTCAAAATAAAAAAGATCTGACAATATAACCTTATGATTACATCCCATAGGAACTATTTTCGATAGCAGAATAACATTTGAACTATGGCGACTGAAACTTCTGAATGTAAAAGTTTTTGACACATTATCAATATGTTCATACGTTGAATCCATTATGTTAACTTCAGATATTAACGAGATTTCTTTTTATACTCCCACTGTATTTTCCTGGTAAAAATACCGGTTAAAATAGCAACTCATTAGATAGATCTAGCAGTTAGCTCATAGTTTTACCCTAAAGTGATTTCTATAAGTGTCTATAACAAAACTATAAGATGTCGTGTATAGGGCAAAATGTAAAAAAGCTTATTGGTATAGGTATTCGTTGAGATCATTTTGTGATCCAAATGCAAATATATTTTACAACGTTGTTGACATTAATTTACATCATCTTTAAATGATTATGACCACAACTATTCTCGTATTATGCATGTAAAAAAGGTGCCCTTTTTATCCGAAAATCAACCACAAAATTAAGTCATAAGTAACTAAATTACTTGACTGGCCTCAAATCATATGACCCCACTTATGTGAGTAGTTCTACCTCTGACCGTTTTGAGCGGGGGAGGGGCGGATAGGGTCAATAATTGGTGGAGCATTGAAATCCCCAGCGGGAGATAACCGGTTCGTGTCTACGATCAGGCACAATTTATTTGCGGATTCCGTCCCCTTCTGATTGCGTCAGTGTCAGCAGTGTGGTTGGTTAGAACAGGATTCGTGCCTTTCCCACACTGTCCCTGTGTGCGACGCGTAAAATTGTAAGATCCTAGTCTTAGGACCCGCGTCCTGTTAGATCCTGCTTGGTAACTTAGGAAAGGCTGAAATAGGAGAGAAAGAGAAGAGAGAGAGAGAGAGAGAGAGAGAGAGAGAGAGAGAGGGTCTCTCATATAAAGAATGTACTGAGTGTGTGAACTCGCACACGTGGTAAAGCGTTGGCCTCCCAAACCCAAGGTACACGGTTCGAGGCAATTATCTGGAAAATTCAATCATTTCTAAGCTAGTCACGATTCCCCCCCTCCCCCCCCCCCCCCCCCCGCTCCCCACAGCACACACAAACGTTTAAATGTCCAGGTATAATTCAATAAACAACAAAAAAAACAAAAAATAATTTAAACCCCTTAACATTTATCTTTGCCTACTGTTAAGGTGAAGGACAAGGGAGGCCTGTCCGCCACCGCCACAGTGACCGTGAACTTTCTCGATTGTAACGATAACGCTCCCAGGTTCCTCACGCCGAGGTACGGATTTGCAACCACAGCATGCGCTGCACCAGGTACATGGGCTTCTTCCCTCGTTGGCGCTGTCTGTCTGTATACCTCTGTGATTTTCTTTCTCTATATCTCTCTCCCTATCTGTCTATCCCTCTCTCTCTCTCTCTCTCCCTTTATGTGCCTCTATTTCTCTCTGTTTCCTTGGCCTTAGCTATCTAATTTATCTTTGTGTATCTCCCTATGTCTTTGGTTTATTCTATCTATGTGTCCCTGTGTATCTCCTTCTATCTTTGGGTTAGTCTATCTATGTGTCCCCTGTGTATCTCCTTGTATCTTTGGGTTTGTCTATCCATGTATCCCTGTGTATCTCCTTGTATCTGTGGCTTAGTCCATCAATGTGTTCCTATGTACCTTTCTGCATTTTGGCTTAGTTTATTTATGCAACTTTCTCTGACTCTTTGGCTTTACCTGTCTATCTGTCTCACGATCTATGTATGTCGCTTTTTCTGACTCTCTGTACCTTTCTCACTTATTTTTCTCTATCCAAGTCCCTGTCCTTCTATCTATCTCTTTGTCTCTCTATGTTATATTTGCCCAGGGTTCTGTTGTATATGCTTAAGATCTAGGAGACTTTAAAATAGGAGGAAGCTTGGATTTAGCCAATCTAATATTGTATTAATTCTTTTTTGTTTATATACGGTGATACTGCTACTGCCTCCGTCAGGCACAATACTAGGCACCCTGGAAGCTGAGGATGCAGACTCGACCAGAGAACAAAACAACGTTTTGACATTCTCGTAAGTGTCTAAAAGTCTCCGTCATTTTCTCGCTCAATCTCTCTCTCTCTCTCTCTCTCTCTCTCTCTCTCTCTCTCTCTCTCTCTCTCTCTCTCTCTTTCGCTGTCTCTGCCTTTATCTTTTTTGGCCTCACTCTGTGTGTCGGTCTCACTCTTTCTCTCTATATCTCTCTTTGTAACTCTTTCTCTCTGTAATTACCTCTCTCTTTCCCTGTCTTTGTCCCATTTTTTTTCTCTGTTTCTCTTGTCTATTTTCTCTCTCCCCTCTCTTCCCTTTGCCTCTGCCTCCAACTCTCTGATTTTCTCTATCTATCCCAATCACCAACTCTTTCCGCTCTGTCCATCTCTCCTCTCCCTCTGCCTCCCCCTCTCTACTTCTCTCTATCTATCTACCCCTCTTTTTGCCTCTCTTTTCTCCCACTTCTCAACAGAGGCGCCGGTGGCTCAGTAAGTGTCGGCTCGGGAGGGGAGGTCGTGCTGGACGCGGTTCAAGACGCCGGTACCGTCATCACGTTCGACGCTTACGTGACCGATCAGGGCCAGACCCCAGGCCCACTGACCAGTATGAATCCAGCCAGGGTCAGTGTGAGATACCTGGTAGGTCTTGCAATGCTCATTGAGTCGTTTGTTGCTCTATGTTTTGATAATCTTCCTTTAAAGACTGGCTTGCTCAGAGCTAGGTGACATATCAATTTTCTCGCACCAATGGGAAACTTAACAGATGGCCTTCGAGTTGGGGAGGAAAAAAGAGAAAGAAAGGAAAGATGAAAGGAAGGAAAAGAAAGAAGCAACATGACATAAGCAAAATATAAACAATGGCTTCATTCTTTGAAAAAAAGTTGGAAACAATAATATTGGGCCCTTAAAAAAGTTGTGGCAACATTCAAACCGATATAAATAAGTTTTACCTGCTAAATGTAAAGGTGTGGAGCCAAGTCGTCCTAGGGGCCTCCAACGGGATCTGATTACAGCTTCCCGCCACAGGGGGGGTCCCATTGTCTATTAGTTTAAGAGAAATAAAATTACACGGATATCATTACAATTGTTACCTAGTGCCAAAATTGACAATGACATCAAACAAGCTGAGCACTTCAGTATATATGTAGACCCAAGCGAAATGTCATGGCAGAGATGATTCTATACTACTTTTATGAAATTGGAATCGATTTCAGTAAATGTATAGGCCAGTCAAACGACAACGCAGCCAACATTTCTGGCACGTATAATGGAGTCCAAAATGAATTTTATAGAACAACAATTTGCAAAATTAATTCCGTGTGCATAATGCTCTAATAAAAAGGCTGATGATGTTGTTTCATGCTTGAAGGCAGTCAATTTCTTTGGGATCATTAATGAATTATACTGTTTCTTCTCTGCGTCAGCGAAACGGTTTGCAACGCTCAAACACTTCTTACCACCGGAGTCAAGAGGGGTCTAACATTCATATGATACAAAGTAGGGAGGCGCATGCAAAAGCTACGTCTGCATCTAAGGATGGCTATCCTTAACAAATAGAAGCTTTGCAAAGCATGAAGATGATACCAACGAAAAGGATGATACAAGAAGACAGACCAAAAATCTGCAAGAAAAGATGGATGAACTGGAATTTGTCTTCATGCTACACCTTTGGACAATTTTTCTAGAAATTTTTTTAAGTCAACGAGCCTTACAATACCCTCAGGTCCTTTATCTCGACGCATTAGACAACGTGCCAGCAAGAGAAATGTTCAGTGTAAAATCTTTGTTCACAACCATTGATATGAGGCTTTTTAACCAATCTAATGAAAAGAGAAACTGAAGTGCCAGGGCAATTTTCATTTTTCCAAGAATAAGGTACGGCGAACATTCAAGACAACACAATGTTAAAAAAAATAAACTGACTGCACAACACCCGAACGATGTGGACCCCAACCTTGTAGATAAGCGTGTACACTTTCAGAGATATATGAAAAAGTATACCCTGAAAAGGAAAAAAACATGGCCATCAAGAAATATATAACGTGCTCACACAAGAAAACGTCAAGAAGCTTTTGCCAACGTCATTACCTTCAGACTATTTCTTACCCTGATGATAACAAACTGCAGTGGTTAACGATCATTTACAAAACCGAAGCAAGACCCACCATGGCCCATGGGAGGCTGTCAAATCTCAGCATCTTGGGCATTGAGGCAGACAAGATTAGGAAACTGGATTTAAATGACATCATTGAAGCCTTCGCAGCAATAAAAGCCAGAAAATGCCTCTGTAGAGTGATATGTTTGTGTAAGATTAGTTTATAATGCATATTATGTGCGACTATCAGATACAATAGCAGCAGTAGCAACAATAACAACAACAACAGCAACATCAACAGCAACAGCAACAACAACAATCAGAACTATTTTGTTATTGAAAGGGTACCCCGATCTCTTTTGGGCAAAACGCGGGGGTAGAGGGGGGAGTGGGGATATGAAAAGGGGCGGCGGAGGGGGCCAGTAACACAGGGCATCAAGTTGTCTGAATTCGGACCTGTGGGTGGGGTGCCTCTTTTTTGTGTTTTTGCATCAAAATATTATTGGAGACATGTAAAATATTTTCCGCGCCTGTATTATTTATATTTATTCGTTTTGGATCTACTTGCTCCGATGGAAACAACAAAGGTACGGTATTGAAGGGTATTCATTGGACTAAGACTTAATGTTATATGCACCAGTTTTGATAAAACATCGCCTTTCACCCTAAGAATTGTACGGAGTAACCGGAAACGTGTGTTAGCTATTTTATGCTTGTGCTTTTCCATGCAAAAAAACATGTAATACACTTACGATTTGTTATCAAAACTAGCCATCTGTGACATGTGTGTTGTATTGAACTGGCCCATTCAGCTGTCTTTTCATGGTCTTCGTTTTCGCCATAGTATTTATTATAGTAAGTCCTATTTTTAATCCACAGCCTTGTCCCCCAGAACCAACCACAGCTGCACCGGTTACTGCTGCATCAGGCACTAGCACTCCAGCGGCCGAGCAGTCCAGAGTGAGTGGTTAAGCCAGCAGCAGCCTTATCAACACTATGTACTTTGTCATGATTCATCTGGTCCATGTGATTTATCTATCTATCTATCTATATATATATATATGCACAACATCGTAAAATAGCCATGCATATAGATATATATATGTATAGATATATATATTTGTCTTCGTCTCAAACCTAGACAAGCAACCAAATCCAAACCGCTCCACCCTAAAATTCCAAATTTTATAGTAAAATTACAAATGAGTCAAAGAAAATGTTATAGTCATAAAACTAATAACATCAATGCCGAATCAATTTCTAGTCAATCAATGTTATCAACCATAATTACCAATCCATCTTTTTTTCACCGCGACTACCGGTCGGAAATCTATTGATAAGTTATAGAAAAAAAGATGTGTGTTCAACAGTAAAAGGTAAAAAAATTTCACATATGTATGGATGTAAGGTAAATGGAATTTTTTTTATTGAATTTGAACGTTTAAAATTCTGTATTTTTTATTTTTTTAGGGGGGGGTGTGTTTGTTTTGTTTTGTGAGACTGTTCCGACATAGTTAACCCTTAGATTGGCAAGGAAATAACCTAGGCCTGGGCCTATCTGGATGTAGATCTAGATATAAATAGACATACTATTTTGTGCCCGATCCCGAATGACTCTCAATGTAGTCATGCTCATTAATTAAAATTGCACTTAATGATTTTTCCGTTTAAAGACGTGAGGTAAGTTTTGTTAGCAGTTACATTACGTTATAAAACGTAATGATTAGTTCAGCACGTTTGAGTAACTGACGTCATTTGAGAGATGTAGTTGTACTGTCTTACATTTTCTGAAAAATGTTTGCTAATCAGTATATTATCAGTTACATTTACCCAGATAATAGAAAAACTTGCTGATTATATAATTTAGAACTCACCACATATTTGGTTTAATTTGGTTGGTTAGATTCTCCACACCCAACGTCAGGATTTGTCGTGAATGGATCCCCAGAAAATGTACATGCTCCCACATAGAGACAATGTGAAAAAGCCTGGACGTCTTCCTCGGTTAAAATAAACGGATATCAACCCAACCAGTATTGGATGAAATCCAACGAATACATTTTCTCAATCGTTTGTTTCCAACCGGGTACTTCCCTATTAAGATCGCAACATAATCAAAATTATCGGCAAAATGCCATGTTATTAAAGGGATTTCTGCTTGCGCATTTTTCCAATATATGAGTAGGCGATGAGGACATTTTTTTTGTATTCGACTGATTGATATCATAGAAAGAAGGAAACCAAAAAAATTCGCAGCGGAAGCGGGGTGGACAAGAAAGTAGAGCACGCGACTTCTAATCAGGAACTGATAGGTTCGAATCTTGACCCCCACCCCTACCCCCAAATTACCTCCTAATTGGATCGAAGTCAACATAACTATTAATGAGTTTGATGACACTTGCCGAGACAGATATTTTTGTATCCCCTCTGTTTCTCTGAATGACAGCATATGAATTAGCCAGATGTTAATCTTGGAACCACCGCCTGTTATACCAAGAGAAAATGCCAATCCTTCTGCGAGTCGTTTTTTTTGTTGAGGCTGGACGCCGAGGGAAAGTTAGTAGAACGCATTAATGTTCAACACATCAAACTGAAATTTTGTTGGCACAGATGTTGATTGTTGGAACCCGTCCACCTAGCTGCTGACGATAGGCGTGTAAAATTAAGGCATACAGATTAGGTTTTCTTTATATCTTCGATTTTGATATGGGCCCCTTTACCACTGAGCCTCTAATGAAACATGCCACTAAAAGGCTGGTTTCTCTGTATGCGTCCAAAGACTAACACCTCATATTAAAATCTCACTCGCTGCAACACATGACTCTCGTCTCAGCCGTTATTTTGTACTGATACCAACTTAACCAATAAATGCCCAAATCGTGGGCTCGAGAAACACAGATTGAAAGCTCAATACTTTACCGCTTTCACCAGTTCGCCTTTTTAAAATAAACCAGCCAGCAAACTCTGTTTTTCTTCCCAGGAGAACAACTTGGCGTGGATTATCATCGCTGGTCTCCTGGGTGTCGTGATGGTCGGGCTGCTCGCATTCATGCTTTGGCGCTACGGCCTCGTCTGTGCTCACTCGTGCGGGAAGCTAAGCTGTAAAAACTGCGGGAACCTGTGTAGAAAGAGCCCGCCTCGGTACGTCAGGGAGGGGAGAGTAAGAGAGAGTTAGATAGAGATAATAGTGAAAGAGATAAAGGAAGGGAGAGAAAGAGAAAGAGACAGAAAGGAGAGATTGGGGGGGGGGGGACTGAGGAAGGCAGATAGCCGGTGCTGACTTGACTCCTGTGTGAAACTCAGCTATATGTGTTGTAGCAACCTGTGCAGGAAGAGTGCGCCTAGGTAAGACAGTGATGGTTGAGTGCGGTAAAAAGAATTGCGTGGCAGAGAAAAAAAGAAGTTGAAAAGAGACATTTAGAAATGAAGGGTTATGAGAGAGGGAGGTAGGGAAAGAGAATAAAAAAGTATGAGTGACAGAAAGAGATAAAAGATGAAAGAAAAAAGGAAGAAAGTGAAAATGAAAATGAGAGGGGGAACGAGAGAGTTGGAAAAGAGGGAGAGAGAGAGAGAGAGAGAGAGAGAGAGAGAGAGAGAGAGAGAGAGAGAGAGTGAGGATGAAAGAAAGTGAGTGGAAATGAAATAAAGAAAGTAAAACACAGCAATAGAAAGAGGGAGATAGTAACTTACACACACACCGAGGCAAGGGAGAGAGAGAGAGAGAGAGAGAGAGAGAGGGAGAGAGAGAGAACGCAAAATCAATTGCCATGTCAACTCATTCAACAAGTAACTCTAATTCTCGAAACCCAGAACGTTCACATTTTAAGTTGAATTTCTCAGATTTTTTTCAGATAGACTTCATATTTTGAGAGGAGGCAGTAGAGATTTGTTTTATTGAAAAATGTATTGGTCTGTAAATAATGTCACGAAAAGAGAGAGTAACTAAAAAAAGGTGTATTGTCATATTGCCGTCCTTATCTGCGTATACAGTGGTGCATGTGCCCCCTATTTGCACGAACAATGTACTCTTCACTGTTCTATCTCTATTCTATCTTCTGGTTAACATTTGCATTTAAATCTTTATCAATTAATAATTACTGCACCAACAATGGGTCCTTTTCTCAATCACAATTCATCGGCCCCTTATGTTTGTTCCCCAGGGCTCTACCTAGACGAGACCCTCCGAACCGACCACCCCAGAGAAGACCATGGTCTCCACCAACAAAGCCAAGGTGCAGATCTATTGATTTTTTTTCTTTCCACTTTTAAAAACAGATTTTTTGAACTTATATTTAATGTTCAAACGCTAAAATATCCAGTGAAAAACACATCCAGGAGCACTGAGCCACAGAAATACATAGAACAGACAAGAAGACCAAGACTTGGAAGTGGAGCTGAAAACAATCAGAACAAATGCCTCTCTGTTGTCGAGGAGAAAGAATAATGAACTAGTTGGTCAAGGACATTAAGGACCAGAAAAGTACCATTGACACCCTTGACAATATCCAAGAACATCGTCACAATTTAGAATTCCCAAGTCAAAAGTAGATGGACACTAGCATCCATGTGTCTCCTCAATGAAGTGGTCAGACCGTACACGCTTTTAAACAAAAATATGTGCCTGCTAAGCAATGTTTAAAAATTGTGTTTCAGATTGATAATGTTGAGGATGAAGAAGAGAATTTTTTACTAAATTCGGGGATAAATTCGTCGACAACTGATTCTTTAATGAAGTTGCAATGTTTTGCACTCCAGTTGTAGTATTTGATTCGTTAAACGTTTTCGTAGTTCCCAAAATGACATTTTTCGGGGACAGCGGTGGTGGCTTGCTAAGTAATAAACAAGTGGACCAGATTTGGACCATATCCCGAATCTCCTGATATAGCCAACTAGCGCCCGAACTTCAATGCTATTAAGAGCAAACTAATCGGTACGAAAAGTAATCAATGTTTAATCTACGTTTTTTTGCATTTTTAATTATAAGCTGGTTACATTAAGGTGGTTTTTCGACTTAACGACATTTTTTAAAACTTACAAGAAATCACCTTTTAACCAATAAAAGGCCTGGGTGATTATTCCAGCACTCAATTTAAGAAAAATCTCACCAGAATAGGGCTACATCCTACCGAACTTTGTGTATCGACGATTTGTTTGTACGTTTTTTTTATCATCCAAAGTCAGCAGCTATGCTATATCGTGGAAGCATTCCAAGACTAACGTCTGGCAAATTTACGTCGAAATACCAGGACTCCTGGCTCAGCCGATCACATTTTACAAATACAATAGAGAAAGAAATCCGACAAATAAATTTGTTAGATTAGGAATTGAACACGGATCCCCCAGGTTAAACTTATGATCAATCTATCCACGTGAAAAAATTGTATACATTAAAAGCTATGACACCTAGTTACTCAATCGTAGGAATACGGAGATAGGACAGTGTGCAACTGAGGTGATAAATCGTTTGTTCAAATATTTCTCTCTCTTTCTCTATTTGTCTATCTATCTATCTATCTATCTATCTATCTATCTATCTATCTATCTATCTATCTATCTATCTATCTATCTATCTATCTATCTATCTATCTATCTATCTATCTATCTATCTATCTATCTATCTATCTCACTCTTTTTCCCGTTGTTGCCTACTGCATCTACCCCTTTGCCTATTTTTTCTCTATCTGTCTCCTTCTTCTCATTTGTTTCTCTCTCTCATGCATACGTACTGTCTCTCTCTCTCGATTTCTCTCACCCGCCTTTTTTCTCGGTTCTCTTTCTTACTCGTTGCCCCTCGCTCACTCTCTCTTTCATTGTCCCTTCCTTTACCACCCTTTGGCTCGTCACCTTCTCCCACTCCCTCTCCTCTTTTGCAATTGTAACCCACTCTCTATTCCTCCTTTATCCCCTCTCTTCTAACCTCTAACTCCCTCTAACGCTCGTTCTCACTACTCTCCCTCCCCCCTCCAACCCATACCAGAGAACCCACTCCACCCGGCCCGGGGTTTTTGTTCGGATTTTGGAAAGAGCGTGAGTACTAAAGGGCGCTAAACAAAACTCACTCCACTGAAACTAAAGAGTGAAAAAACATTTATAAATACATAACAGTGCTTAGAGATTTTTCTTGTCTATTCAATTTTATGGTCTTAAGTATCACTATCTACATTTTCATTTATGTTTCAAAGAAATGTGAAGGAACAAGATAAAAAAGATAAACTTATATTCACCCATTCTGTCCCTCTCTCTATTTCTCTCTCTCTCTCTCTCTCTCTCTCTCTCTCTCTCTCACTCTCTCTCTCTATCTCTCTGTCTATTTCACTCTTGCTGCTTATACATAATTAGGGTCATATAATTATATTTAAATGTTTAGCAAATATCTTGCAGACCATGCAGTAAAGTACACATTCTATTGATGTTGCAGGTTTCCCGAATGATGATTTTAAGTATCAGCCAGACCGGAAGAGAATGCCCAGCCCGGCTGATATGGAAATGCATCAGACAAACACCATCGACCCTGTAGATCAAAAGACGGACGCTCCGTTGCCCCCGCCGTCCAAGCCTCCTAGAGCCAAACCGAAAAACTGCGCCATCTTATAGACTGAGGCGCACAAATAAAAAGATAAACGCTCTAACCGCTGAGTTTAATCGAGGGTTTGGCAACCAACTATGCTCATCAATTTAAGTATTCACAATTAATTTTACTCCTTAGCAACAGTGCTATACACGTCAATATTATACGAAAACAGTTTAACTTACCTAACGCTTTAACCTATTTAAGTATAGCAGACACTTGCATAGTCAAAATAACCAAACTTTTTAGCAAACAATACAAACACATAATTATATTGTATATCTAACCTATTTCCGTATCCGGTCCCTAATTTGTATGATGGGCATAAAAAACAACCAATTAAACTAACAGAATGAGTAGCAGAAACACTGTTGAACTTACCTTGTTTTTTATCCAATAGTGCTACTCACAGACACACTAATATGAACTACCCTACATTCAAAGCTATTAACAGAGACAGACACACCAAAAGAGGAACTGATCTAACCAACTTAACAAAAAATGCTGTGAATGTGAACCTGCTAACATCTACAGTAGATGACATGCTCTTTATAAATCAAGAAAGAGCCTGTCATCTACTGATACTGTGTTATAATATTATATGCCATTTAGCGGAGGAGAGAATTATCATTACATTTTGTCAGAATCCTATTCTATTCAATATTTCAAGTCACATGTGGCTTTAAAGATCGCTCGTCATTTTTGTGCTTCAATAGCTTGTTCTCTCTGAGTGCACTTGTTGATGAAGTACCCAAAAGATTAAACCAGTTTGTTATTTCTCTAGAATATTTTACTGAAAATGTATAAATGACAACATCAAATTAATGTCTCGTCAGAAAAGGAAAACATTCGGCCATGTTTGCCAGGGATACATCTTTTTTACCTCTTTAGTGTTCCCCGATTTTACCTATAAACAGGAGCCACTCGCTATAAGTGGTAATTATATTTGTAAGTAAACATATAACTTACAGACTTATCTATCAAGCAAAAAAGATTTACTTTGTGGAATAGGAATCGAAAAAAATGACTGCAAGTTGCAACTTAGACTGTCAATTCTATACTTCAAACAATTCCTTCCCAGTATTAATTTTCTAATGTTAAACCAAAATGTGTCCGAAGGTGCAAAAACAATAATTAAATCATAAATGTTTATCCTATAAATCCAAGAATCACATTTGAGATTTAGTCACGCTGCACGAAAAATAAAGTTCGAAAAAAAAATTCCTGAGCAAAAGACTGTATTTCGTAACACGTTTCAGAGTTCAGAGCAAAAAGCCCCTGGCTAAAAGCCGGCAAATGAGTTTTTGGATTACACGGAAGTAGATTGAAGTAACAGGTCGCTCGATAAAAAAATGAAATTAATCAAAATATAACAACAACAAAGCCGAAGAAAATATGAAGGAATACTGAAATTGTCTAACGCATACAATTTTAAACCATTGATATGAATAATAGATTTCACATGGTTTAACAAAAATGTGTTAGATTATACATGAACATCGACATTTTTCAATTACCATATTAGGACCGAGAGCTTAATAAAACAGGAAAACGAAATATTGAGTGAGTCTGTGATTTATTCTAACCTTTACTTCTATTTTTGTAACGTCTTCACAAAATCCTAAGGCTTCGATTGTTCTGCTGTTATAAATAATATATATATATATATATATATATATATATATATATCTCTCTCTATCTCTCTTTCTCTTCTTCTTTTACTCATACTCTTACGTTTTGTCCCATACTCTGTCTCTCTATCTATGTCCCTCCTTTTCCATGTCACTCTCTCTTGTTGCTCCAGCAACTATGCTAGGGTCTCCAGAGATAGGCGGACTGCTTATTGATTTTCTCCTGTGTTTCTCTGCCCCTCCTTCCAGCCCGTTCTCTCTAAATGGAAGCTAAAGAGGTTTTGCAATGTCCTCATTGAAATTTCACGTTTAGTTATTAATGTCGCTTTCTTTGGTCCATGCATCCTGCCGGCTTATTTTCTGTTGGGAAATTCTGTTACCATTTATTCTCTAGATTACTCTCTTATGGAACATTGATTTATATCTCGTTCCTATTCGTATCCCCCTTTTTTCTGAATCCATTGAGAAGGTACAAAGAACAAAACTGCTGCTGGCTAAAAAATAAATATAATATTTACTGATCTAATATTCTATGTGCTAAAATGGTTTGTTAGCGTGGATTTAAAATTGTTTAAAAATGCAAACAACTGTCTTTTGCTGGCCCAGCTCGCATTTGACAAAAGGATAAGACGCCGCCTGTTTGCCTACTGAAAAATAAAGAAAAACCAACAGCATTTTTTCATCTTTTATTTCTTTATTAAAAATTGTCTGGCAAAATGTGTTCAAGTAAAACAGATTTTATAACCTCAATGATTTCTTTAACAACATTATCATGCTTGTGTCTAATATATAATGGGGACTTGAATAGTTTCCATTTTTACCAATTATTACTCAAAGGAGGCTTTGTATTATGTGACTATTTTTACGCTTACGGTACAATGCTCACATGTACCTCATGAGTAGTGTTCATCAGCCGTTTGGCGAGAATGGGTTTACAGTCCATTTCTACCTAGAAGGTTATATAAACCACTCGAAGTTTGATTTAAAGAGAGGGGTGAGTATGTTAATGAATAATTATGTAAGCATGATGTCGGTTTTCCTCGAAACTTCTCGAATGAAGTCGAAAGATCTAGAGATTTCTATATCTGTGACTTGCGTATATAAGAGTTTTTTTTTTATAGAGATAAGTGTTTATACTTTTGATCGTATTGCAACATCTTGTTGCAGTAAACGCTGTTATTTTGCTGTGTTTTAGATCGATTATAGATTTAGATATATTGTCAAGTATTGATTTAAATCTAGACGTCCTTGAGTTGTATTCTCAACCCTCACACAGGGTGTTTAAACTTAAACCATTACGTTTCTACAAAGGATTTATACTATTCGTTGTTTTGTTAACGTTAACAAGATAATATGTCCCAGTCTACGTGAACTATATTCAACAAATTGACCTGAAACAGGGACGCGCTTCCTCGAGTCAACGCGACACCGAGGAAGTCACATTTTATGACTGCATCAAGTTAGCATTGCAAAAGCGCTACAATCTGATTTAAGGTGGGTATGGATTTCGTATGATTTTTCGTCAGTGCAAACCGGAGGCAGGAAAGAATCTTAGCATGTTCGTCGTGAGGCTCAAAACTTATCTTGAGATATGGGTTAAGCTATGGGAGAAAAAAAGGAGTGTGAAGATCTTCGAGATTTGTTTGTTAGAGAGCAGTTCATGGATGCGTGTCCACCTAAGAGAGAAAAAGATGAAACCCCTGAATGAACTGTCGAAGGAAGCAGATGCATTTTTGACCGCTAGAAATAGGCACTTAATCAGTAAAAAATACATCTCAGGCTTATAATGGATATACTCTGTATGAAAACAACATAAGTTAGAATCAATGTTCTTGTGTCAAGTGATAAAAATTTGGACACCGCGCAATAGATTGTAAAGCAGATACACCGGAAGGCAAGGATGTTAGGTGTTACAGATGAAACACGATGGGGCATATTAGTAAGAATTGCCCAAGAGCTACAAAAACTAAACCGAAGGGAGCAGCATCAGCCGTAGTGATGGCGGCGGAAGAAACAGCACCAACATGTGGCCAAGATGTGGAAGCTACAAGTACTAAGAGTGATATCAGAGATCACGTTTGTGATGGGAATATACAGTTGGCGTGTG
Organism: Elysia chlorotica; assembly: GCA_003991915.1. Lineage (NCBI taxonomy): Eukaryota > Metazoa > Mollusca > Gastropoda > Plakobranchidae > Elysia > Elysia chlorotica. The sequence continues at coordinate 667,583 of RQTK01000126.1, read as the reverse complement.
GATAGAGGGTTCCCGTAGTAACCAATCATGGAGTTTATGGCGGCGAAATACAGGAAGACAAACTGAGACTATCTATTACGAGAGGTCTTGTGGAAAACAAACCAGTTGATGTGGTGAGAGATAATGGCTGTGATGATGTAGTGGTACGTGGTGATTTAGTATGTGACGAACAACTAACTGGGAGATCGTGTCTGATTTAAAGAATTGACAATATGATGCTGTTCACTGAGTAAGCGTGGATCAACGCATGGACCCTTCTCCGCTGGGAGAATAAAGGCGCTGTGCATCCTAAATCCATCTGTGATCAAGTAATTGGCAAGAATAACCATCTGAGTAATCCTGATAATACGGGTACTAGTGAGATGGTTGGAGCAGTAACAACGCGTGCTCAGAAGCCCAGAAGCGAAGTGAACTGATCAAACTTCAAAGTGAACACCAGATCGTTCAGGAGATAGCAAAAGCTACGAATCCCAAAATTGTACATTTCGAACGTAGACGTGGGTTTGTCTTCAGAGTCTACAGAGACAATGAGAGAGGTTGCGTTATAAGAAAAGTTGTGTTACCTGCCATCTCCGAAGTTATGTGATGTAGGTGGCGCATAATTCCATTACAGGATGACATCAAGGCATCAAAAGAACATGGTGCTGTTGATTTGGTTGGACCTATCGATCCGCCTAGTGAAAAAGGACATCGATATATTTTTTTATTAGTGGATTATGCGACCAGATATGCAGAAGAGTATAGATGCGAAAACAGTGGCAGGAGCACTCGTTAATCTGTACTCTCGTCTGGGTGCTCCATAAGAAATTCTAAGTGATCAAGGCGCGCTGTTCATGTTTGAAGGCATGTCCGCTTTTTTCAGAGTGGTGAGATTTAATTTGTTAGCTATAAATCGGTACCGTAGCTAACCGTGTTGGATGAGCATTGCTAATCACTCTTTTTATTTTTTAAAGTAAGATCTACATTATATGCAATGCTCTTTTCTTCCCTACTTTCTTTTGTGTGTGTAAACACAATGCTCTCATATTAAATTTTGTCTAAAAGAATCTCATGTTTTTCCCTACAGTGGTATGCAATAATATTGTGAACACAGGTGTAGAGTTGTTACTGAGAACTCACGCACTCGCTCGCTGTGACCGCGGCAGTCAGCACGGCAGGGTTCTGGGTGGGATGACTTAAGTTAAGTAGACAGATTTATCGGGGGGTTTTATTTGTATTTTTGACGGTGGGGTTTTGTCTGTCTCTTTCTTTTGTCTATAGTGAGATGGTTAGTTTTATAACACTGTTTTCTCGTCTATTTTTTTTTTATTTTGTTGTTATAGGCTGTGTCTTTTTTCCCTTTCCCCTTTACTCGTGACTTTGAGTACCGTATCTTACTGACAATGGCCGATCTTGGTCTTATGAAAAATACTTTTAAGTGGCTAAGAAACTTGGAATTGTCTCCGAAAAGACACCAGAAAGCTGCTGTTGAACAATAGAGAGAAGAGAGCAATCTAGAACGAGAGAAATTAGAGGCAGATGTTGAAAGAAAGAAATTAGAGGCAGATGTTGAAAGAAACTATAGGCAGATATTGAAATAAAAAAAAAAACTTGAGGCAGAAACTAAAAAAAAGAGACTGGAAGCGGAAAAATTTACATTGAGGCAGGGACACAAACAAAACTGGTGCCTGGAGCTGCCGCTACCTATTCGGACAGTCCAGCTTCTACAGATCCAATGCAGGTGGTGAGCCAAACCTACTTCCGTTATCTGATGCAATCTAGGTAGAAGTTTACCCGGAGAGGCACGAAAGATATGCGACTTCGATTGGGGAAGAGCGAATCAGAGTGGCCATATATTTTGGCCATCTCGCTGCAAAGAGAGGCTTCGACGTTTAATTGTGATAAAAATGGGTTCAAGTTGAAGTTTTTTTTAGCCACACGCGTCGAGGATTGCGCGATATTAGACAATGTAACAGTCTACAACAGAAACCGATCGATCGACTGAAGACTGGTTATAAGATTCATCGGCATGGTGATCGCAAAAAAAAATCCGGACTATGGTGCATCCAACGAAGATTGCTGTTTCTATTGTGGGAAGAAGGACCACTTAAAGCGCATTGCTTCAGGAGACAGCGGGATTTTTCCAGTAATATGGTATTTCTAAAAATATCACATTGGGCGGACAATATCACCACTGATGTGTCGCGAATGCCCCATACAACCGGAATTGGAAATCAATCGTTGAGAAGGGTAGAAGGCAGCCACACTTCTTCGTGACACTGGGTGCAATACTGTGGCAGTGAAGGAGTCACTGGTCCCCACCCATTGCTTCATAGGCCGCACCATACAAATCCACAGATTTTTCTGCATGAAGAGAAGTTCCCCCCACCGGCAGCCATTGCGGCATCTCGCCATATTTTACAGGACGAGTGGAGGCATGTGTCCTAAAGGATCCAATAACGAACCTGATTTTGGGAGATGTTAAAGGTATGCTTAATGAAGTATGTCGTTTTATAGCCGATAACGAGACAGAAGCAGTAAGTTTTGTCTTGGAGAGGCGTGATGTGAAGTTATAATTGCCTCAGAGAGGCGCCATTATTTTACATGCTGCTTAGAGCATGTTAAAACTTTTTAGGCTGTCCTGTCTCGTTTCTAGGCGGTAAACTTCCGAGCCTTATGACATTTTGCTTTTGCTAGATCTATCAATATTTTGTATTAGATGGGAACTGTAACTGTATTCTTACCTGTGTATGAACTGTCACTGTTCGTCGAACTCGTGCCTTCGAGCTACCTCTGAGCTGCCGTTGAGACGCTGTCCATTACGTCTTTGTCAGCCTGCCAGTTCTTCACCGTCTTTGGTTAGCCTGTCTACCCTGTCGTTGATCATCGTCAGCTTTACCATAGTCGGCACTCTAGTGACCGTACGCTTGACCCTTGTTTCAGAGCGTCATCATCGCCTGAGCATCATCTTTGGAATGTCGTCGTTCGATCATCATCGTTGGACCGTCGTCACCCGAAACAATGTGATTTTCTAGAGTGATCTAGTCTTTGTTAGTTTTTATGGGCCATTTAATTGTGTTTGAACTGAACTCGTGTGCTCAATTTTGTTTCACATATTACTTAACATTTTATACTTTTATATAGTTGCGTATATCATGAATGCTGATTCCTATTATTTTTATTTAATTTTTTTTCATTTTTAGTTGTTGTTTTTTTTTGTTTTGTTTTTTTTATTTTTATTTTGTTTGTTTTTTTTTGGGGGGGGGGCTGCAAACTGTTAGTCAGCTGCTATTTTTCCCGTGACTTGTCTCGTCTCGTGTTGAAACTGACATCCTTGTCCAGTCGGCCCTTATATTCTTAACCATGTCATGTTTCGTGATTTTGTGGGGTATTTTGTCTATTGACGTCTATTTTTCTTTTCAAACATTGTGTACACTTTTGGCTGGGGGTGCGGTGGCCCTGGGGTAGAACACCGGCTTCCGACGCAAAAGGTCCGGATTTGAGCCCTTGCGATTGCAATCCCTACTGGTTGGATCGGTATCAGTTTAATGTGACCGACTAAGACAGGAGTCATGGTATCCCCGCCCTGCCTCGTGTGTGGCAGCACATAAAATTGTCAGATGTCAGTCTTGGGGCCCACAATATAGCCTATATAGTGCTGGTGTTGGACGTTAAACCAACTCAACTCCCAACTCCAAACACTTTTGGCTTTCTTCAACCTGACTTGTATCAATATATGCGGCCAATTAATTTACACATTTTGTTCCATGGTCTTGGCCCTCGTGGTTTGCTTTCGTTTTTCTACAATTCAAAGTTTGTTTCTAAAGCGGATTCATCTATTTCTTCTGCTTTTTACAATTCCGTTCCTTCCTCCTCCAGTTCCAATTCCTCATCCTTTTCGTACTGATCCTGCTTCTTCTCCTGCTCCTCTTTTCCTCGTCATCATCATCATCATCATCATCATCATCATCATCATCATCATCATCATCATCATCATCATCATCATCATCATCATCATCATCATCATCATCATCATCATCATCATTATCATCATCATCACTGACACCAACAGTACTTAGGCCTCTATGAACAAACTGCAGGGATTAATCGTTAACAGATCTTATATTTTGCTCAGAGCTTGCACACGAAATAGTCAGACGCTATATTACTCAAATGGCTCCTCATTCGCAGGGTCACATTTCTGGACTCGGTTCTTGTTTGTACAGTGTTGCCTAAATCATTTTGGTGTGAATTAAATCTCAAATCTGAGTGGCAATAGTAACACTATTTTTCATTATTGTATCCGTAGTTTGCTTTTCTCTGTTAGTGCGTGAACCTTTTAAGGTACCAATTCAAGGGAAGAAAGAAATGATTTAAAGATATATATTATGAGAGGTGTTTCTTGTTCAGTTTCTTTTTAACTTTTATCTATATAGCGCTTGCGAAAAAAAAAGCATTTCAGAACAAACAACTATATTGCCTACTAATAACACTTATATCAAATTTATATAGTCCCGAATTATATTGCTGTTTCGTTTGCAATAAAATAGTAAATGCACACTTATGGATTGCATACTACTTTATATTGTAATAATTATATGGCTGACTACGGCGTGTGAAAGCACATGAATTCATGGTAGCCTTATCTTCGCTTGTAATGGCTTACATCTCCATTGCTATTAGATATTTTAAACTTTACATGCAGAAATGAAGAATACTTACCCTTTGTCAGAGAGTTTCACCACTTTGAGATGTTAGATCTCTATGACTTGGCGAGTTCGCGAGTTCCTCAAGCTGTGAGACCATTGCTTTACGCTGAAACAGCGTGATCTATGTACACTCCTAAAGCTACCAAGCTTGCCGGTGCGCGTTCTAGTGAAAATTGGAGGAGTGGTAATTTTAGTTACTGTAAACAAAAACAAAGAAACAAAATTCCTTTTAGGGATGCAAAGAAAAGTTGTATTATAATTAGTGACACCAACATGCTTTGAAGAATAGCTTGCCTTCACGTATCCTAGATTTCTCGAGGAATCTTACAAGTAGACAAGGGAACCAGCTGAGGTTTGAAACACTTACCCCCTGGCTATAATCCATAGCACTACCGACTGAGTTTTACGGAGCCACAGTGTAGTTATCACTTAGTAAAGAAAAATAAACTTAATCGATAACAATTATCAAAACGTTTTAGCTATTATATTTAGAAAATTTAACTGACTGTCAATCTGTTGGACAATTTCGACATTACGTGTGGCAAGTTCAAAGAGCAAGAAGATTTAAAAGGCCGCCTAAGGCCTAATGATCAAAGTCGTCATCAAAATCGACGTTCTCTTTCATGTACCCTAAAACATTTCTAACTTTTCCAAATATGGTGTTTTTATTATATTTAGTTCTTTTGAAAGTCAAGATTTACCACTCTTTGAATTTGATGATTCGTTTTCAGCTTTAACTTAAAGAAACAATAAAATTAATTTGTATCATCTAGAAAGGAAGTTGTACAAATAAGACCATTTGAGATTGTTTTTAAGGTTTATCTGTTTTGTCAACCGAATCGGATATTTAAGAAACAGGATGTTTTCCAATCTCGTCCGTACGTTCTCTTTATGGTATATAGCTCTAACTATTTCAGAATTGTCTCATGTCCTCTTTTATAACCAATGTCAGTTGAGAGAGAGAGAGAGATAGAGAGAGAGAGAGAGAGAGAGAGAGAGAGAGAGAGGGGGGGATTATAATTGCATTAGCTTTATTTCAAAGAACGGTTACAAGAAAACAGAATTCAATGTAGACGTGTAGCCCCCAACATTTGGTAAAGAAATATTAATTATTATGCAACAGGAGGAATCAGGGATCGGAGTAATGAGTTGAAACTCAGAGAGGTATGTTTTAAATCAATATAAAACACTCGGATTTTTCTATATACCAGAAATCGACACCTTTAGGGCGAATCACACAAATACCTAAAAATAAGAGAATTCAAAGCATCTTCTAGAAATGTGATTGCACCAAGATTCAAACTAATTCTAGTCTCTGAAAGATAACTTAAAGCGCACAAATGCATGTCTCCAACGAAGTGAAATATTTTTTGTAAAACCTATTCCCTACAATAAAAATACATAATGACGGGTTTCTTACCTCGTCTGATATGATACAAGTGAGCTAAATTACTTTAAGATAGAATGGATAAATGTTTTAGTACTGTTGAAAGAAGAATGGGTAAAATATAAAATTTTATTGAAAAATGGATGAATTTTTTAGTTCGTAGCAGAAAGGGCAAACTATTCTACTTTTATTACCAAGTTAATAACCTTTATTGAGTACTTAATAAAGTGTTAACTATAAATCTCATCTTTAAAAAATACCTGGTAACTCTTTTTTCAGTGACTAGAGTGGTTATACATAGCAAACCACTGTTTGAGAGTGTAAAAGTGGATCATTGAGGGACGTGATGATGGACAGCAACTTCTTGAAATACAAGTAATAACCTATAGATATATAATATTTATCGGTTCTTTAAATGTGGGTAATAACATTATAACCAGTAACTTGGGCAATTTTAACTAAAATAATGTCACAATTTATATTTCATTTACCAGTCTTTCAAAAAGTTGCTTCCCTTTATAACGCCCCTCAATGATTAATTTTACACTCTCAAACAGTTGTTGTCACTAAGAGGAGAGTGATTTATGTCTGATGTAATATATTTTGCTCATTCATTACTTTTAAAATACACATGTCTTTGAAAGGGGTATGTAATATACAGCCAATAATTTGTGAAAGCGCTCTTTTTTGTTTTCTCTACTCTTTGAGAGTGTTTTAATAGTTTCCACCAAAACATGTAATTCCAAAATAAATTAAACCTCAGATAAAGGAAACACACACAATTTTTATAATATTGTAGTTAAAAAGGACTGTCGGTGATTAGCTTTTGTAATCAGATTTTCAATATGTGTGGTTAAAGAAAGTTTACATTCAATGCAATGGTGAGGCAAGATATTTGTATGTATCAAAAGCATCAACTTTTACATATTTTGATTTTAGCAGGTGCCTCGTGTCGTCTAAAATAAAAATTCATCTCTTTTGTTTTATTCATTCTAAAAAGTTAATATCACACCATGACACAAATGTGTTAATTTCTTTAACGTAAAAATCTTCGTTTTTGTTGTTGTTATTGTTGAAATTATGCAAAATTCGTCGGCGAATCATATTATAAGGAACAAAATATTTTAATCCAAATATCTCTAAAACCGCACAAGATAAAGTTACGAAATTACAGAAGGAGATGATATTTCTACTGTAGATTTGCATGGGCATATTTATTTTGACGAGAGTGTTTTATTTCACCACAATTTCTCCAAAACCACGAATTAATAAAAAACAAAAATATAATTAAAAAGAACAGAACAACTGCTTCCTGCCTTTCCTTCAACAACAAACAAATCGAAAGTTAGCTGATCAAAACAAACGTTGAAAGTGCATTGCAGACCCATGTTGATCTTACATATATTGTTTCTAAATGTTTTGAAAATCTTGTATTAAGATTATCTCTTAAGAGCTACAAATTAACAGCTTAAAAGTTGAAGATGCTGTGTTAACGTTTTTAAATACTGTTCTAAAACATCTTGAGATATATATATATATTTTTTTTTTTTAAGTAGAATCGAGGGGTTCTTTGCAAAAGCTCGAAGACGGCTCAACCTATAATTATGGAATTTTCACAGAAGCTACATCTTACTAAATGCTAGGTTTACCTGGTCCTTTTTTATTGAATCGTTTTTTTTTCCATAAAATTGTTATACATAAAAATACAAATAGTTCGCTTACGGATTTCCGGATCGTCTTTTATAACAACTAGATCTAGGCTTGGTTAGTCAAAGCGTCATAGACTACCGAATGTTCTAATGGCATTGCTACCAGTTCGTCAGTTCCATACACTGCCTCTACCGCTGGGCTTCAGCAATCTCGTAGATCTAGAATCTAGGCTTACTGAAACAATCTACCTAAATCTAAAATCTTGGGTTATTTGAGCAGTCTATCTAGATCTAGAATCTAGGCTTAACTAATGAAATGGGTTTTATAGATCTAGATTCTAGATCTAATATCAAAGTCAGCACCTTCATTTTGTCATTGCTGCCAGTTCCACCTAATCAGCACAGGGGACAAATTGGCTCATGTGGTAGAGCATTGGTCTTCAGATCAGGAGGTGCGCGGGTCGAATCCTACTATCGGCAGCTTTTTTTTCGATTTTCGTTTCCTGTAACTGGTTGGGTCGGTGTCAGTATAATGCGATCGGATGAGACAGGAGTCATGGTATCACCGCCCTGTCTCATGTGTGGCAGCACATAAAATGTCAGACGTAAGTCTTGGGGTCAGTCGCCGAATTGGATTCCCTAGAGGAACCTAGGAGACATTAAACCCTATAGAGAACTTCAAATCATATGCTTCAAGGGATAAAAATCTGTCCATCATTAGCAGCAGTAGTAGCGTAGCTGTCTAGATAATTATAACTGTTGTTGTATTATAAGGAGGAGTATATAAGAAGAAGAAAAGAGAGAGAGAGAGAGAGAGAGAGAGAGAGAGAGAGAGAGAGAGAGAGAGAAA
>RQTK01000126.1:645531-651101 GCA_003991915.1 Elysia chlorotica | reverse complement strand
TTTAGATAGATAGATAGATAGATAGATAGATAGATAGATAGATAGATAGATAGATAGATAGATAGATAGATAGATAGATAGATAGATAGATAGATAGATAGATAGATAGATAGATAGATAGATATTTTATTTGATTATATATCAGTATTTCGGTAGAGTGCTCACAAAAGGAGCATGCTATAATAATAATAAAATTATTTTCCTGTCGCGACTCCGGAGTTTCGAGCTGTTGCTCTCCTCAGGCGACTAGTTCTTTCTTTTTGACAACAGAAAACGTTTTCTCAGAAAGGCACCAACGCTGAACCAAAGAAAGGAAATTTTTTCCCACTGCGCGCACAGAAAACGTTTCCTGTTATCAAACAGAAAGAACTAGTCGCCTGAGGAGAGCAACAGCTCGAAACTCCGGAGTCGCGACAGGCAAGTAATTTTATTATTATTATAGATAGATAGATAGATAGATAGATAGATAGATAGATAGATAGATAGATAGATAGATAGATAGATAGATAGATAGATAGATAGATAGATAGATGGATGGATAGATAGATAGACATAGAGACAGACAGACAGATGAAAGAAATGTAGTAAAGTTAATGAGTAAAAGTGGGCCCAATTACACAATGGTCTTTCTTAGGAAGGACGTAGGCAGGAAAACAATACTGATCTTTACTACCGTGGAATGTTGTGTTGCGTTAGATTTGTCGATTTTTAGATTTTGATCATCACCAACTAAAAAACAGGCTATTACCTAAAACTGATGCCTTATTACATGCTGCCAAACAAAGACAGTGCTGAGGACTTTAATCTCTACGGTTACATCGTAACTATGTATTCTGTTCTTTTAACGAGTACCCACATGAAATAAGTGGATAAATGGATTGAAAGAAATGCACATAAATGAGAGGGAAAGTCATTTAAAGATACGCAGTAATTACTCTAGCTATGAAAATCCTTTTTTAATGAGTGAGGAGGTCATGCTCTTTAAGGCGATTCGGTGCAGCTGCATCGAGGGTTCTAAGCCCACAAAGTGCAATCATTGTTCGACCAAAAAAAATTCAGATTTGTTTTTATTACTACTACTACTACTACTACTACTACTACTACTACTACTACTACTACTACTACTACTACTACTACTACTACTACTACTACTACTACTACTACTACTACTACTACTACTAGTGCTGCTGCTGCTGCTGCTGCTGCTACTACTACTACTACGACTAAAGCTACTTTTGCTGCTGTTCACATTACCACAAATGTGCTACTTCTGTATAATTGTAACAACTACTCATGGATAAATAAAAACAACGTTATAAAAAAACAGCAATAAAATACCATTAACAAAAACACAACAACAACTAAAATGTAACGCCAAAACTATCGAGAAATTATTGATTTGTATGAGCAGATGTGGTGAAACTTTTTCTTATTTCTATTGAAAAGTCCCTAATCGCCTGTGTGCTGCTCAATCCAGACCAAATTGTTTTTCCCGTGGGCAAAACACAACACGAGGGGACCGGGAGTGAGGACCTCTTATTTCATCCTCAGGGACTAAAGGTACGACCTCACGTCTCGCCTGGAGTGTTGGCAGTGGCGTTCCATCCACCTCAAACAGGGTTGAATTAGCTCTCATCACTGGGAAAATCGTGACTGGGAACATGGGGATGAGGGAGGGGGTCCGCTTTGGCGGTGAAAACCAATCAAGGAGAGTGTGTGTGTGTGTGTTTAGAATCGCTTCTGAACACCGAGACAGGAAGAATGTGGTACAGTGTCATAGCCGCCGCCTCTAAAATTGTTTGCAAATTGTATTCTTCGCAGCACGCGGAGAGCGCAGTTCGGTCTTAAGATATCGTGCCTGTGATCCTAGCGTCGCCGGATTGATTCCTCGGTTGGCACTAGGCTCGCAGCATGAGTTAGCAAAGGAGTGAAACGTTCACGAGCGATGCGTTGAAGACCATTCGGAATGGCTGTCCAGGCAGCTTGGGGTTATAAAAAGATGTTTAGGTGATCCTCTTAGTGCTATTGGTCTAAGTCCTAAGTCCTGTTATAGATGTAAAACGTTACCGAGAAATCGCCGCTTTTCTTATTTTGAAAAGAAAAAGAAATAAAGTTTGCGTACTCGCATTCGCTATATTTTTTCATTCATTGGAGAGAGCACAAATTTGATGTATGATATACGCTAAAAATTCTCCGCTGGACACTTTTTCTTTTGAATTCTAGGTTTCAAAAAAAACAACAGCGCAACAGAAATATACACAGAAGAGAGAAGCAATTAAATAGCAGTTTTAAACGTATGGTGCAATAAATGGTGACGCTACCCCCCCCCCTCCCCCAACTCCTAAAAAATTTCATCTATTTTAATTGATCCAACATACTATAGTAGTGAATGCGATACTTTGGAGGTTGTTTTAGATGTACTGGTGATTAATTTTATGCTACAGTCTTCCACTGAGTAGGTCTGACACGCAAGCAACCTTATATATATGTATATTTAAAAATGAAGTGTTTTTCTGTCCACCAATCTTCTGTGCGTTTTTCAATCTTGCTCCTTCTTAATGAATATATGCACCGAATCTTTATTCATCATCGCATGATCTTATATAATGTTCCTCTATTGACCACTGTTCCACCTGTCTGTCTGTCTATGGGCGTATCTCTCTTCTCTCTCACCATCCTCTCTCTCTCTCTCTCTCTCTCTCTCTCTCTCTCTCTCTCTCTCTTACTACATATATCGCACTGTCTTGAATAAACCATCTTTATCTTTTTGTTTCTTAGCGTAAGCATTTCCCGTGCTACTTCCATTAAACACTCTCCAATACCCCCTTCCTCGCCCCTCAACCCTCAAAATATAAATAGTTCAATATTTATATTCGAATCCGGCACTCTGCACCGTTCTCCGTCAGATTAAGCCATTAGGTCTACCAAACTATGGCCTGAGCCGACATCTGTCACCGAGGCCATTTTGGATGAACGATAGTTTAATATGTGCTAGACAGTAAACAGTGCGAAAGTCTCTTATTATAAACATATCGATTGCGGCTGGCTCTAGATCTACCTAGTTTTCTCTTATATCAACAGCAACGCTAGGACTGCGTATGTATATATTTAGCCTCCCATTTATGATTTTTCTCCACAAACCGAGCAATCAGCAGCTCGCAGGTTGTTAACCTGACAATCTGAGGACATGGACTTAAGCCGCTGACCCAAGCAGCCATCAAGGTGTTCATTTTTATGCAAAAACATCAGAGGGAAATGCTTACAATTACGTCATTTGGCGTAGGGTTGGAAGGCTTTGAAGGACACAGCTCTGCATAGAGATGCTCCATAATAATAGTATCTCCCCGCTACACGGCATCAATGTCTTTTATAATATTAATATACGTCTTGCAATAACAGGGTCCATAGTGAAAACGAAGACGATATGCAAGAGAATCTGCACCGCATTCACTCATAGCTCTTTCTTCCATATAAATTATTAGCCAATTGGAGATTAGAAAACCCCATATCTTAAAGATGTGATTATGTCATCCGTTATCGTCATATGGTTCGTAAAGCCTGTGATTTTTTAACAAATTTCGGAATAAACTTTCATGAAAAGTAATTACACTTTGTTAGAACACATGGGATATTTTTAACAAGCGGAAACGTCATAGTGTCATTTGCAGTAGATTTAGGGTCGAAGTAGAACGCCGCCGTAGTCTTCGGCTCATCGTAAGAATACGAGAATAAAAAGGCTTACGACTAGTAAGAATATGCGAATAAGAAGGATTACGACGAGTAGTAAGCTACCACCACGTTGTACTTACGACCCTGATTTTTTAACGTTTGTTCTTTGAGAACGAATAAGCCGCACCGAGTATCATTATTCTCTCATCTAGCTTGATGAGATACCATGAACTGCAATTAAAGTTCATTTCCACGACGTTTAACTTATAGCCCCTAGAGGTTTTTTTTTAACCTTCAATAATAAACATAATACAAAAGGGTGCGGGTAAAAGTTAGAGAACACGTTGATGTACGAGCATCTGTATACATAGCTGGATATCACTTTTACAGATAACCAAAATTGCCTCCAAATCGGTTGGCCACTTTAGGTACAGGTAGAGTTATGGAACGTATATAGATCGGTAAACGTAAGTTTAGTGCTCGCGTTTGATTCGTCTAAGCTCGCATAAAGCCCATGTTATTTTAAGAACGTCATCTGCATATTTTCTTGCTTTATATCCCTGTTGGTATAGATCTAAGAAATAAGAAACAAAAAACGAGTATGGTAATTATTCACGTGATACAGTAGTTGTACTTTTTTTTGTAAACAATCAGCTGATTAGGCCTGATCATAGCCCTATCTTATATACCGTTTTGCACGAGCACGGCTTACAACAATCACGTGACTTTGGTGAGAAAGAGGCAAGGCCTATTGATTATTCCTGCACTTGTACTCTTTTGTTATACTACTATTTTCGGGAATACACTATTTTGAATATAGAAATATAGAAAAAAAACTTCTCCTACCTCGTCCTTAGATCCTCATTCGAATTGACTTTCATTCTCAATGTTTTAGTTCTATATATACACCTGCTTTGTCAAAAACCTTTTATATCAAAAGTGTCCTTTTTAGAAAAGGAAATAACTGTTTTAGAAAAACAAATTATACTACAAGTTTGACACTACATCAGGCATGCAGTTTGTCCATTTTGCTTTTGAACTATCTTAAATGTCCAATACGGCAAATTGTCTTGTTTCTAGCTTCGACACCTCTTTTTTTTCCTTCATACTATATAATTTTTGTTCTCTTTGTTTGCCTGTTTGTCTAAACGTCGATTTTGACCTTTTCCCATTTGTCTTTATCTGTTGGTCTCTTAGATTGTGCCTTTCTTTATATCTTCTCCTTATATCTATCTATCTATCTATCTATCTATCTACCTATCTATCTATCTATCTATCTATCTATCTATCTATCTGTCTATCATTTTACAATTACACAACCATTTATCTATATATTATCTAGCTATCTGTTGATCTATTCATCCATCTGTTTGCCTATATAACTATCTATCCATCCATCTGCCGTTCTATATATCCAATTTATTTTGTATACCCATCCATCTACATAACGATAATGTATATCTATAATTATTTCGTTACTCTCTCTTTATCTCTTTCCTCTTTACACTGTCTTTCTTCATCAATATACATCTGGTTTGAACTTCTGTTCATTTGTCCCACTCTTCCCTCCTCTCCCCCCCCCCTTTTTTCCGCTTTTTCTGATGAACATGTTGCCTTCATGTGCGCCCCCAGAATATCCTACTGCGTAAGGCCTACCATTGTCTCTGTCACCACGCAAACCTTTTGACCAGACAAGCGGGCAGGCAGGCACCCCACGATGGAAAGGCGACAACGGGGGGCGCCAATCAACAAGCACAGTGAGAACTTCAGCTTCTTCTTCTTCTTCTTCTTCTTCTTCTTCTTCTTCTTCTTCTTCTTCCTCCTCTTCTTCTGTAATTTCGCTCTGCTACGAGCTCCTGTTTCTCGAGGCCTCTATTGATTATTCTACGAGGTTTCTCTGG
>RQTK01000126.1:640531-643031 GCA_003991915.1 Elysia chlorotica | reverse complement strand
CATTTTGGAAACAGTGTTTAAAATAAGTTTGGAATAAAGTTTTCGTTGAACATGATTTAGAGTACATGCTTTCTTTAGGGTCTTATAATTTATGCCTGTATATTGTGTGTAAAATGTAAGGAGCTAAAGTAGAATTTGGGAAAACGAACATTCTTGCGAAGGAAATGAGCCAAGTAGTATTTAACAGGTGAGGGAGGGAGAGGTAGAGAAAGAGGGGGGGGGGGTTATGAGAGAGAATTATAGGATGCTTGAGTTTAACAGGATAGAATAGAAGAGTGAGAGCAAGATGAAATGGGGAAGAGAGAGAGACAGAGAGAGAGAGAGAGAGAGAGAGAGAGAGAATCGAAAAAGGACAGAAACGGATAGTACAAGATAGATCTCACACTTCGACAGTTAGAGAGAGAGAGAGAGAGAGAGAGGGGAGAGAGATAGAGGGATAGCACTTGGGAGTTGGTCAAAGTACAAAAAAGACAAAGAAGATGAACATACAAGGAGAGACAGGTGTAGGTAGATCGAGAAGGACAGATGCAGATTATAAGTGAGAGAGAGGGGTAGAGAGAGAGTAGAGGAGATAAACGAGAAAAGGGTAAAATAAGACTGCGCAAAAAGGGTAAATATGAAATAATCAAAATAATGTACAATTAATGCATTGACATAGCTATTTTCAGCCATCCCATTGAAATAAATGCGACACTTACAATATAAATCGGTTTGATAATATTCAGTTTGGCGAGGGAGATAACTCCATCAGCTTTCGGCGAAGGATGGTCGAGATTTGAGTTTCGCTCTGAAGAGAGCGATTTTCCATACAGGTTGGCTCGCTGTTTTTATATTCATAATGTAACTGGTCAATTGTGGGTTTCACGCGATCTGGGGTCGCATAATTATTTTAAACTATAAGAGAGCTACGCATTTCTGAGACAAATATTATTCAGTCATGACGGATACGACCAAATGCGAATCCCACCCATTTATAGGGTATAAACACACAACATTTTAACGAAGTGGTTCACAATTGTATTTCCATGACAATCTAACTAATCTAACAACATCATTCATGTCTATATAACGTTGATTTTTACATTTGGGGGTTCAACCTCCCCTTAAGTCGATCAATATATCCAATAGCGGGAGGTGGCGACTAGCTCAGTTAATAGAGAGGAACTCGTTCTGATCAAAGATCACTAGTTCAACTCCCCGATCAGGAAGCCTGTTTCCTCTCTGATTGGGTTATTTTCAATATCATTCCTCTCGCCAAATACTAACACTTTAAAAAAATATTAAAAGGGGGAGGGGGGGGGGGCGTCGCCTAATAGTATCCCATTTTATAATGAAGGGTAAAAATGCGTCAATCTCCACCAAAGGTTTCAGGCAAATTGCTTTTTGTTGACGAGATCAACTTAGTGCCCCCATTTTCAAATTAAAAAACAAACAAACTAAAATCTTTTTTTATTTAAATTTCGTTTTTTAATAAATGAAAATGAGTCTTAAAATATTAAATCTTTTAGAAGCGCGTACATTTTGGCATGCACACTGCACAGTCTCGTTAGAATACTAAAACTAAAACATCAAAATTAATCCTTACCCTCCGAGTGAACGCAAAGAGTGGTACATAACTTTTCGGTTACTTTTTAGACATGATTTGTCCCTGGAAGGTTTATAACAATATCCTCGTGCCTAGCCTAATTTTAGATTTGCAAGCATGGAATTCTGACGATTTTGTTATCTACTCGTCCACAGGTTTCAAAAACTACTTATTTGCAACTGGTTTTCATAATGGCTGCCAGCAATGGTAGATTTGGCCGTTTGTAAACAAACTAATGCAGGAAAAAACTTCCAAAGGTTTTAGAACTAATATTAGACAAAAGATGATGAATCAGATTAAGCTGTAGAACGTAATCGGATTCAATTAGGAGTACATCTAGTTCACCCAACGAGCGGGCTTCCATCTGTTTCATTTTAGAAATTGTAGGACATTCAAAGTAAAAAATGCCACCGATTTTTTTGTTGCCATTCCATAAAAAATGTATAAAGTGTATTAGTTCTGGCCCCTAGTAGACAAGTTTGCTTAATTTATTGCAGCTTTCTTACATAACATTCCGTAAGAAACGAACATTTCTTCGTGCAAACCATGAAACTAATCAACTTGAAGTATATCGAAGTAGTTTTATGTATATTTCTTAACAATATGATATATAATAAGAAATGTTTTATTTGTATACCAGTAAAACAGATAACACAATTGCATCAATATCCCCTCCCTATAGTTTTGCAATAGCTAACTCATAGTTCTTGCAAAACACAAACAAAATCTACGTAGAGTTGAGCTTCTAAAAAATTTAAATTCGGACTTCAAGTAACCTAATTATAACAGTTGTTGATATCATGAGCTACGTCGATGATCTATTAAGCTGTACCAAAAAAAATTAATTTTTAATTGTTTCTTACCTACCTTAAAACAAAGCTGAAAAGGGGCGGGGGGGGGTTACATCTAGTTTAA
>RQTK01000126.1:614522-639292 GCA_003991915.1 Elysia chlorotica | reverse complement strand
TAATAATAATAATAATAATAATAATAATAATAATAATAATAATAATAATAATCATAATCATAATCATAATCATAATCGCAAAGCTTTACAGAATTTAAAGCACAATCACCAAAGCGTTCATTATAGATATAGTCATGTAGGAGCGATTTACATACAGAAATCATTTACCTAAAGATTGCATAGACATTCTAAAATGGTGTCAAGTTGTACACAAATAAATGTTATAAACACGTGGATATTTTAAACACATTGATCTTATTTAACATTAAATGAGGTCTACACAAAGGGTCAGAACTGATTTAAGGACTAAGTACTAATGCTCGTGTAAAATAATAATAGCTAGAAGAGATCGAACATGTTCGAGTTAAAAATAATAGCCAAGTAAGTTATGTTACAAAGTCAATTCGTTCGAATTTTAATTTAAAAATGAAACTTTAAAAAGATGGGTTGTAGTATAGATTTGAAGAGCTTTAATGTATAAACATTCTTCATTTCATCAGGGAGGTTATTCCAAAGGTTTGCGCTTTGGAAAGAAAAGGTTCTTTGACCGAAATTTTTTCAGCTATATTTTGATTTCACTAGAAGGCCCTTGCCAGATGAGCACAAGGCTCTAGACGCTGTGTAGGGTATAACTAAATCTTTAAGATATTGCGGAATGTGGGACACATATGGGCACTGAAAGTGTCTTGAAGCTATAGATATTTACTGGTTTTCAACTGATTTGTCGCGGATAGGAGAACTAATGTTAATATGTAAATCTCTCACATCCCAAAGTCACATATCACAGCGGTCGCATGATTCAACCTAAAACTAGAACTGACCTCTACAATAACTCATTTGTACCATCATGCTCACGGCAACTGAGGAACTCATCATAGATTAATTGTGTGTGTGTGTGAGCTTGTATGTGTGTGTGTGTCTGTGTGTGCGTGTATGTAATTATAATGGGGGAAAAAGTGAAGGGGGGTAAAAAAATAATATAAATAAAAGGTCACGTTTTCCGATCAACATATATGATTAAATTATTTTTGGTTAAACCTAAAATTTGTTTCTACAGTACGCATGTAAAGATCCATCACTCATATTAATGTAATGTACACTGTTTCTCCAAAAATTTGTATCGATTTTATTTATTGTGTAACCATGTTTATTTTATTATAATTATATGTGTGAAATAGATGTAACATGTCCAAATCGACTTTCCCTCAAAGGGACAAATAAGGATTATCTTATCCTTATTTTATCTTATATCTTGACAATTTCGTATGCTGCTATGGAGAGATACAGAGAGAGAGAGTGAGAGAGAGAGAGAGAGAGAGAGAGAGAGAGAGAGAGAGAGAGAGAGAGAGAGAGGGGGGACACATATTGCAAAATTGTATATTTCAATGCACACTCTGTGTGTAATAAGACTGTTGTCATCAGTGATCTAATTAGTGAAATCAGTGCTTGTGCTGTTTTTATAACAGAGACTTGGCTAGATGGTCAGAGTGATGAAGTTATTCGAAGAGGAGTGACTCCACCTGGAGTTAAAATGTTTTCAAACCCAAGGAGTTCTAGAAGAGGAGGTGGTGTTTGTGTTGCTTATAGAGAGGCAAAACGATTGAAGGCAAAATCTCTTAACGACTACACTTCTTTTGAGGCCATCAAAATAAATGCTTTTGATGTGACATTTGTTTGTATCTATCACCCACCACCTTTAAAGAAAAATAAAAGTACAATTTTATAAAGTTTTCATTGATGAATGTGTCGTTCTACTAGAAAAATACGCTAACACTTCTCATCAACTAATTATTTTGGGTGACTTTAATCTCCATTTTGAAACATCATCTGACACTTATATCAATTCTGCTAAGTCACTCATCAACAACCACGGACTTCCGCAAATGGTAGAGTCACCAACGCACGAGAAGGGACATATTCTAGATTGGGTGATTACAAGAGACGATCCGTCCATCATAATCTACAAGTGTCAGATAAAGCTTTGTCTGATCACTACGTAATTACTTTTTCATTAGATTTACCAAAGCCTTCAAGACTTGAAATAACACTAACATCCAGGAATCTTAAATCAATCGACCCTCAGGCTTTCAGCAAAACGCTAAAATCCACAATGTCATCTTCGCCATCCGACAACACAGAAACGTTGGCCAACTTGTACAACTCCTAGCTGGGTAAAGCTCTAGATGAACATGCGCCTGTCAAGACAAAGACCGTCAGCAACCGACCTTTACTACAGTGGTACACATTGGAAATCAAACAAGCCAAGCAACATCGACGTGCTGCAGAACGGAAATGGAAGAAAACCAAATTGACTATTGATAAACAAATGTATCAACAACTGTGAAAGAACTCTTAGTGTTTGAAAAGAAAAATTATTTAAACGAAAAAACTGTCACCTGTAAAAATTCCAAAGCTTTGTTTCAAGTTGTTAATGAAATGAAAGGAAACTCAAAATCTTGTACTCTGCCTACTACAATTCCAATTTCAGAATTACCAGACACATTTGGTAACTTCTTTGTTAACAAAGTGTCACAAATTAGAGAGTGTTTAGACAACAAAAGTGATGACACAATACAGGGGCACACATGTATAATGTTTTAATGGCAGTACCTTCAGTGATTTTAAAACTGTCTCAGCAGAAGAAATAAGAAATATAATTTTATCATTCCCACCAAAGTCCTGTTCCCTCGACCCCATCCCTACTACTCTTTTGTTTCAATGTATTGACCATCTCCTTGAAATGATAACATTAATCATCAACTCCTCTTTAATGTCAGGAGAAGTACCAACACATTTCAAGAAAGCTATTGTAAGTCCACTTTTGAAAAAGCAAAGTCTAGATCCAGAGGAATTAAAAATTATCGACCTGTTTCAAACCTACCTTTTATCTCAAAAATTTTAGAAAAGGTAGTGTTAGCACAGCTGAAAGAACATCTCAAGGCTAATGAGCTTGTTGAGCCTTTTCAATCAGCATACAGAGAGAATCATAGTACTGAAACAGCACTTTTAAGAATTACAAATGATGTACTGAGATCAATAGATGATGGTAAAGTTTCTATTTTAACATTTTTAGACATGTTGGCTGCTTTCGATACTATTGACCATTCCATCATTCTCAAAAGGTTAGCTGGTACTTTTGGATTAATGGGTAATGTTTTACTGTGGTTTAAATCCTCACTGAAAGATCACAGTTAGTGATGGTACAAGGAAAGTGTTCCAGTCAATTTCACTTGAAATTTGGTGTACCCCAAGGGTCTGTTTTGGGCCCTATTCTGTATACACTATATACTTTACCTGTGGCAGCTGTTTTTGACGACACAACATTGATTATCACTTGTGTGCTGGTGATTCTCAGCTTTATCAATCTGCTTGTCTAGCCGACTTTCCATTACTGGTCTCTAAATTAGAAAACTGCTATGAATCTCTAAAATCTTGGATAGGTGACAACAAGCCCCAACTGAACAATGTCAAAATAGAGGTACATGTATTGATTCCACCGAGTCAAAACTTAACAAAGTTGAAACTGAGTGAAAGTATCAATGTTGCAGGTGCAGTGATCACTTTTGTTGATAGAGCTAAAAATGTACGTGTTATTCTTGACTGCACCCTGTCCATGGAACATCAAATAAATTCTATGATCAGGTCCATGTTCTATGAAATTCGTAAGATCTCTCAAATAAAGTATTTTTTAAATACAGAATCAATCAAGACACTAGTAATTTCTTTGGTGTTGTCTCGATTGGACTATTGCAATTCATTGCTAGTGGGACTCTCAGATGAAAAAATTATAAAACTCCAGAAAGTGCACAATTGTGCTGCTCGGTTGGTTCTGGGCAAGTCTAAATAAGAAAGTGCTACACATGTTACAAAAACTTCACTGGCTACCTGTCAAAGCCAGAATTGAATATAAAATTGCAGTTTTTTGTTTCAATGCACTTCAAACATCAGAACCTCTTTATTTAAAGGAATTACTATGTCCCTATGCACCCATAAAAGACTTACGGTCCCAAAATTCAAAACTCTTACACAGTTACAGGTACCAAGATCTAGCCTTAAGACTTCTTGTGACAGAGCTTTCAGTGTTGCAGGCCCATGTGTTTGAAATTCTCTGCCTTTTTCACTGAGGTCTGCAGGCAATGTTGCAATTTTCAAAAACACCTCAAGACATACCTATTTAAAAATTATCTTGATAAGTAATATCATGTCAAATTTTGCTTTTGGATATTGAGTGTCTGTGTGTGCAGTGTGTTTGTATGGGTGTGGGTGTGTCTGATGTACAATTAGTATGGACGAATGAAAGAATCTTGTAAAGTGCTTTGAGGACTCGGCATAAAGCGCTATAAAAATGTACTTATTATAATTGTTATTATTATTATTATTATTATTATTATTCGTAATTGTGTATACCGTACTTCAGTTTTCATTTTTTCCCTTTTACGCTCTTTAATATTTGCTTTTTTCCCTCTTTCTCATTTCATTTCTTCTCTTCTCCTGACTTTTCTTGCTCATTTCCTACTCTTTTTAATTTGATCTCCCTACCGGTACGTGTACTTTCTTTCTCCCCACTACCTCTCCCCATATTCTGTTTTTTTCCTATATAAGGAAAATTTATGTATTTGCGCAAAACTATTTTACAATTGATATTCCGCAACATTATTTTACAACCATCCATTGCAGATGAATCACTCTCAAAGGGTTTTGTACCAAGCTTTCATAAACCAATAGAGCTGACCAAAACACTAATTCAATCTTGATGTTAAAATTTCATAGACTTGCGTCTAACCCTTTTTCTTAATCTTACTTCTTAGACTTGAAGAGCTGGTAATCTTCAGATTTATTTAAAATGAAGGCAAGGTGTCAGTACGTCACTGTTAGCAGCACTTGACACTACATCATTAAATTTTGTACATGTATTGATCATAAAATATTTTAAAAACCGTTAAATGAAAAATGTGGTTTGTGTGTATGTGACCACTCTGGTTTTGGTCATATTTGACTGGCAGGAAACACAATTTTCTAATGGGATCTACAGTAATGTAGATATTTATAATTATATAAAAATCACATTAGTTAAAAAAAAGAATTCCCCAGGGTTCTGTTTTGGGCCCATTGTTATAATGTAGGCCCCTACTTACTGTGACAAATATTGAACAATATGATTTAAAATATCTTTATACTGATGATACTCGGCTTGTTGAACTGTTGATAAATGACTTGTGTTATGTAGTTTCGCTGTCGAGTAATAAATGACAATCACTAGATAGTGAACAACCAAAATAGTGAGGGCCCAAATACTCGTATAAAGCAATTTTGTAAGACAATAAGTTCCACTATTACAAGTAGTAGAAAATCTGGGAGACAAATTATACATTCAATGATGTATGTAGGCCTGTACAAAAAGTAGTTCTTATGATTTAAATGCAGTGCTTACCTGACAATTCGACATTTCCGGGACCAGAACTTCCATGTCGAATTAGGAGATCTAGTATAACCACACAGAAGTGTACTTTGTGCACCATGCATTAGATTGTTCAGCCTGTACAATATTTACTGTTTTTTGCAAGAGTACTTATCAGTCTACAGAACCAGCCACCTGCTTTTTGTGTATAAAAATATTAGTATTATTATTAATGTCATATTGAGTTGGAAACAGGTTGAAATAATAGATGTGCATGGAGTAATGAAAATATACTTGTTTCGAACTTTTTAAGTACATGTAGTCCTATGTCCAATTACAGGACAGTTCGAATTATCAGATGTAGAATTAAGTGGAGTGCACTGTAGGCCACAAATATTGTAATGAATAGACTAGGTAAGTGCAATTACAGGTAACATGTGATAGAATGTGCTATTTACTACAAACTAAAAATCTTGCCGCAAATTGGTTACAAGAATTACTGCCCTTCAAATTTTGTACATGTATGATGTATTAATTTTGACTTTCCAATGCCTTTTTGATAAATTACTCTGATCTTATCTGTCACTATTTATTAATATTTTACAAACAACAGCTCTTCATTCATTAAATAATAAATCTATTGATAAAACTAAGAAAACCGTCACTGTTGTTTACGTTCATTCTTTTGTAGTGGGCCAGACACATGGAATAGCTTGCCTGTCAGTGTCAACATTTAAAAGATGCCATCACCAGTTGCCTTTAGTTTAGCTAACAGATGATTAAAGAGTGCATTCGAGGTAAGAAAGTCTTTCAATGACGGTACATTTATAGGACATACCTTTACAGTGTATTTACTACTAGTTGACGGACCCATGGGCGTTTAACTGCATGTGTTGAAAGCACATGTATGCCTGTGCAACTGCACCTGAATGTGAACTATTGTGAAATAAGAGTCATTAATTTTTACCACAATTTAAAACAGTTTGTTTGACAACATACCAGTCATCACCACCAGCAAAAGCACAAAAGGACCCCCTCCCCCACCCCTCCCCCCCCAAAAAAAAAAAAAAAAAAAAATACGGGAAAAATACCAGGATGGAATTGTGTGGGGACAGATACATACTAATTACTTGTTCATTCTCCAGACATGTGGGGGAGGAAAGAGTGACACTGCTGCAATAACTGATGACCTAGTGGTCCAAAGCAAAACAAGTGTGCAAATGTCTAAACTAGCAGCTCTAAAATGTTCACCACTCTGTCTTTGTAGTGAGAACTATGACAGCAATGAGGTATTATGATAATTCATATCGCATTGTACACTCTGTGTTATTCATATGAAAAAGGTTACAATATGAAATTTTAAAATGAACTTGGTCAGAGTGTTGCTATCAATAAATAGTCGTATCATTTAATCTATTTTATATCTAAAAAAATTGTCAATATTATACGCATATGTGTGAATAATCATAGAAAAGAATTTGCAGATTTTTAAAAATTTCAGTACAACTACAAGTATCTGTTGGCCAACTTGGATTTCAACATGACTTTGGTCAGAAGGATGTTTTATATATACAACTAACTCCATTCTGTATAAAGGAATAGTTGTTCTATAAAATGACACATTTTTATAGTAGTTATCTTTATTTCTTTTCTTCAAAGTTTGTTCACGTCAATAATTCTCTATATTTCCTAAAAAATATTTCTAAATACATGTACATGATCGCTACAGATGTTCTGTCTGCAGTGCTGTACAGTTTATACCACTAATGATTGTAAAACAATGTTTTGAAAAGTATCTTTTAATTAATTTTACAGAAGATACCACCACGGTATTACCTGCTTATATTGAACAATGAAAGCTACCGTTTTAAACAAAATCCTAAACGTATACCAACAGATGTGCAGATTATTGCAGATGTAATATGCTTTTAAATTAAATTCAAATGTCAGTAAGACAAATGAATTATTTGTAGGACTAAGAAGATTAACGGCTGAAGTTAATGTGTGAGACCCATCTTTGTAAATTACCAACTTGAAAAAAAAAAAAAAATTGAAGACAGGTTGCTAGTGTGTGTGTGTGCAAATTATGTGTCCTCTTTTGTAAATATATATACATGTATCTGTGCCACACTGTAACCACATAAAATTACCCACATGGACTTAAAAAGCAATATCTTATCTGAAATACATTATTGTCATACTCTTTACTGACAGTTACATAAGAATTCTGAGGAATGTGATGATTGCATTTTTGGAATAGGTACAATTCATAATTTTTGTTAAATTTTTCCATTAATAGCAGTTTTTAGATTTATTTTGAATACCCACATTCCCATATTTTTGCCAAAGCTGAATCAGAATGCAGCATTTCTTTTGGCTTCACCCTAATCTATTTGAAATGTCATTCAAAAGTCCTCTTTGAAAAAAAAACAAAAACAACCATTGGCAGTCACATTTTTTCTTAGGATATTGCATGCATTTGGCTTGATGTACATGGGTGTATTTTTAAGTACATCTGTGCTGTCATGTACCCATAGCCACATTAGCATCATCTATGACAAGTTAAGTTGAAAGTTCTACATTTTTCATAAGGTTTTATATGTACATATGTATTTGAATTCCATTCTGAATGCAAGTTTTGTAGTGGATCACTGGAAACATTATTTATCATGGTAGACTATTTCCCTGTAACCAATTATCCCAAGAATCTACCCAAAAAGGATTAGGCTTGTCTAGTTGATCATCTTCTTGTTAATGGGAAAAAACCTTTTTGACTCATTTGTTTAAATTTATTGAGGAGTATCCCGATTGATTCAAACTTATATATTTTAAATAAGCACATTTGTTAACATATGCATAACAAAATAATGTTAAATGATAAAATCCCATGTATAATTTCATATATATTCTTGTATCTAGTTGTCACCTTATAAGTTATATTTAAAGATACCCTTAGATTTAATGAAGAAAAAACAAACAACCATTCATCTCATTTTTTTCCAATGAACTTGTGACCCAATCTCATCTGTAAACTAATGTATGCTGTATTTTTTTTCTCTTACAAGGATGGTTTGAATGTTATGAAGAGGAAGAGCGCTGTGGCTAATAAACTGCAACTGCAAGTTCAAACAAATTTCTTTTTCAAAATTAGTAAAAGCAAATCAAATATCAAAGCAACACGGGATGAAAAAGTCACAATGGAGCAGACATGAAAATATTTTATTAGCACATATTTTTTAATTTGGCAACATGACTTGGTTTTCAAATTTAGATAGGATAGTAAAAATCAAAGCTACATTTATGTTACAGTTACAGTACCCCAAATCTGAGGCAACCAGGGAAAACAGGCACAAATCACTAAAAATAATTGTATATTAAGAGCTAAAGCTCTCTAAAAATAAAATAACTATTCTTTGAAGACATATTTTTCTTTTCCAAGTAAAAAGAAATACCTCCTGTTGTAGAAATGCTAGCTCAACCTCTCAAAGTACAATACAAATAACTCGAAAAGTCCAAATTCCAACTTGCTCCTCATTCACCCTGGTTGCTTCACAAATTGAAAGTATCTTCCTTCTATTCTAATAAAAAAAAATATTCCATTGCATGCAAAACTCTTGAAATATCGGGTGTCACTGCAATTACATGGCTTTATTAAAAAAATATTTACAACAGGTATCCTGTAACATATTGCAATCAGCATGAAAACAATTAGCTAACACTTTTGCTTAAAACTAAAATGTGCTTTGTTTCAAATTATTTGGAAACAGAAGCATGTGTTGTATGGCAGCAGATACCTTGACATAGTTGCAATAAGAAAAAAAAAATGTCAACAAGGTTAAAAAAAAATCATAGTAAAAACAAAATGTATCTGAAAAGCATTGCATGTTTATATAAATTTGAAGAAAAAACACAAAAGTATACTTTACTGTTTTGACTCCTACTAGTCTTTATAACAAAAATATCCCTCCACAGTAGTCTAATTAAAACTTATTTCACTAAGACTCTCATGCCAATGAACATATCTTGATATATCTGCTTAGGAAAATTCTAGTATAACTCGCATAAAAAAAAAAAAAAAGAAAGGAATTGTTCCTGCTTTGACAAAAAAAAAAAAAAAAGAATTTAAGAAATCAAATTCCCATTTTAGATTATGACATTACAAGAATGCAACAAAGGCAAAGTAAATTATCATAAACTTTTCACTTCCTACTTTCTGCCCACAATATTCTATTAAGAAGAAATAGGGTTGGGAGATAGATGTTTGGTTGCTATAGGAAGAAAACATTTGATAACGCCCATACATGCATTTATTCAATAAGTTTAGCCGTTGCAGTTTTTTTTTTTTAAAAACACTTTTGTGGTTATGTCTCTTTATGTAATTGGAATCCTTTTAAATTCAAGATTTTGATCCAATCTCAAGCAACATAAAATTATAAGGTTTTCATTGTATAAATACAAGAAAATTGTTTTCACAATGGAGTGTCTTTGGATGATACACATTTATGTGACAAAGGAGCTATATTTTGAGACTATTCTTATCAAAACAATCTTCAGCAAGGATAACAATGGTCAACTTGAAGGATTAGTCTTACAGGCAGGTTTATTCCATTTTTTT
This sequence comes from Elysia chlorotica, assembly GCA_003991915.1. Lineage (NCBI taxonomy): Eukaryota > Metazoa > Mollusca > Gastropoda > Plakobranchidae > Elysia > Elysia chlorotica. The sequence continues at coordinate 629,279 of RQTK01000126.1, read as the reverse complement.
TCATAATAACAATTACAAAAAAAAAAAGTCTATATATGACACAAAAACTATTTCAAGGGGACTGGAAGTAAAGTGACTTCAAATCAACTATATCATCATGCACTTTGTCAAGATCCCATTGAAATCCAAATCAACTAGTTCTAAAAATAAAACTGCAAGGGAGAGAACTACAAAACAAGTATATATATTATCTATCTTTTGCATCTGCTGAAAAATGGATATTTAAATTAAAAAAAAAAAAAGCACAATGAAATTCAAGGTTTTATCAAATACTTTCATAACATTGCCATATGCTTGCTTGAACAAATCAATAGATACTCTAAATGTAATAACTAGTTAAAGATCAGCAATTATGTAAGGCCAATCGAAAGATATCATGATGGATAAAGAAGGAGCCGTTGCCTGGCTTGAGGACAAATGTTTGTGTAAATCCCATCACTTTGTCGTTTTCGGCATTATTCTGTGAAGAAAGAAACGAATTGCTTTAATTAATTGTGATATGTAGCCTTAATAGTTCACAGTGTGATTATTTCCCTTTGTACTATTATTATCTCCCTTATATTCAGTTGTGTATTAATGCCATTATTTTGTTTCATTTCTAGCTCAAATAATTCATATGTGATATATATCCTCATCTCTGCATGACTTTAATATCATAAAAATCACGCTAATAATGTATAACATGTCGGAATGAATGTAGGCATGTGTTTCAAAATATTTTATTTCTTACGCAGATGATGTAATCATGACTGTGATGTAAACTGATTTACAAACACATTATCACTGTATAGAATGTTGCTGGACAAAAAATACACATTTCGTAATTCGTTATTTTTCATCAAACCAAGATTTCCTGTGTTCCTGATTCAAGTTGTTCCAGTTTCAAGCTTTAACCCAAGTTACAGCACTGGCGACGAGGATGGGACCTACACGCAAGATCAATAACCTGCCTGCCTGCTGTTCAAAACCAAATCTTGATAAGATACTTAAAACCTTAGGGGCCTTAACTCTTTTCACTACACAAACCTGCTGCGAGCTCTGCCCTGTCTGCTGCGAGCTCTTAACACCAGAGGCCCAGCATGGTGAGAAAGTAGTATAGTAGGTTAAACGTCCAAGATCAGCACTATGGGCTATATTGTGGACGGATCCTGAGACTGACGTCTGACAATTTTATGTGCTGCAACACATACGAGGGCAGGCTGATAAATAAGGGCCGTTTTTGAATAACTTTTTTATTTGAAGGACTACAGAAGCACGTTACACATCAAATGAAAGCTTAGAGTCTCCCCTATCAGATGAACTATCATTTTTCAACATAGTCACCATCGCGTTCAATACAGAGGCGCCAGCGTTGTACAAGTTTTCGCATGCCGTCGGCGAAGAATTCTGGTGTCTAGAATCGGCACCGAGAGCGAACATCCGCCTCAACTTCTGCATCGGTTTCATAGTGATTTCCTTTGAGATGTTTCTTCAGCAAAGGAAATAAGAAAAAGTCAGACGGGGCCAAATCAGGACTGTATGTCGGATGTGGTATGGTAGGAAGTTCCAACTGCTGTAAAGCGCACTAGGTTTGGCGACTGGTGTGTGGCCGAGCATTATCGTGCTGGATGACAACGTCTTTGACTTTGTCCTGTCGAACCCGTCTGAGCACCAACAGAAGGTAGACGAAATGATTGTTGCAAATTTCTCAGGATTGAATCAAAACCTCAAATTAAAAGGATTTGAATTACATAAGGGGACCACAACAATTTTAAAATAATATCGACAGCTACTTAGCCCAATAAAAATTCCATTTATCAGAGTTTCCTGTTGTTCTTTTTCTATAGCACATTAGCAGCCTTCTCTCAGCCCAATTTCTTCTAAAAGCACGTTTTGGTCAATAATAAGGATTGACAGATAGTATTTTTGTAAGGCCATTTGGTGGTTCTACTACTTCTAGCTTCAAATTAAAAGAATCAAATCAGAAAACTGAATGATGAGTCACCAGTCTCATTCTAATAGAACCAAAGAGCAAAAAACAACCTAGCCTCTTGCAAAATTGGGTTCATGAGAAATTTGAAATATCCATCTTCATTTTGGGAGGTTTCCACTGCATATATTTTATCCGCTGGTATGGTTTAGCTGGAAATGCTCCTTCTGATGGGTTACATACAAGGTTGATGCAACCTTGTTGTGTGAAGATGCTGAGGCAAATATTGAGAAAGAGGTGAAAGTGCCCAGAACAAAAATCTAAATGACTGTGTCAAAAGCAACAGCCATACAGCTTTCATATTCAGGCTATTAGTATCTGTATGATAACTGTTAAGCTGGTGTGAAAGCTTATCAGTCTCAGGAAGGTGCACCAGATGATTTAACTCTCTTATCACATTATTTAATCTACTTTTCGGATTCCACCATAAATAAGGATCAATTTTATCATGTTATTTCATGCTTCAAAAGGAACTACGTTACACACAGTATAATTATACCCATCATCAGCATGTCATTATTGAAACAAAGCATTAAAAAAATGAATTACCTTGAGCTGACCAATGACAGTGACTAACACTCCACCATCAACTGTAGGCTGACAGTCTATGGTTGTGCACTGACGTATCATATTATCTAAGGGGATGGCCTAAAAAAGAGGAAAAGAGCAATGAGAAAAGTCATAAAAGTTATATATGCATGGGTGAAAGCATATGTCTGAACTCAACATTGGCTTGCAGAATGTACCCAAAAAAAGTTTACTGCCACCCCACTGTAGACATTGAATCAAAGGTCTTACTAAGATGTAATAAACACCTTACTTTTGGACTCGGCTTTTCTTTTTCAAGTGTATATTAATTATCACATAGATTCTACATATCAGTTGGATCCTAAAAAATGTAATACAATTAATAGTTTTAGCCTGCTGTCTGATCATCCTATAAACTAGTTTGGAATGTACAATCAATAAGTAATTTATTAGAAGTTTGAATAAGTGTATATAAATATAAACTAAATCTAGTTCTAGATTTAGTGTATTCAACTATGCGGGCCGTTCGTATACTGCTAAAATAGACCTTTACAGATCTAATAGAACCAGATTTCTGATCTGAACTAGATCTTAATGACTTCTGTGTATAAAAACACGAATCGTAGAGCCAGTGATTCGTGCGATAGTGGACACAATCAAGGACATCAAGTAAGAACAAAAAAAATCATAACGACAACAGGGGCCGGGGGACTGAATGAAAAGATTGAGAGATCGGTATTGTTCGGGCAAATAAACGACAAATTAGATCCAATTTACAGCCATTGTTTGTGAAAGTAGTTTTGCGCACATGATTTAGGGGAAAAAATGACGAGGGCCGAGGACTGGGCGTCGAAGACGGAGATATAGGTCTTCGGACGAATAACCGATAAACTACTTACTGGATCTACGCCCCTTGTTTGTAAACGCACATCTGAAATCATGAATATGTGAAAGACCTATTCTATAGTCAACACAGAGATCAAACGCAATCAGATGCATTGCTCGGTAGAAATGATGGCGATGGCCGAAGACTTGGTGTAAAGATAGAGAGATGGGTATTACTATTCGGTGATCTATTCTCATTAACACAATGACACGTATAAAAACACAGAGAAATATCGCTTACAACATCATGCTTTTAATCATTCCCTATTTTCTTCTGCGCACGAAACTTTGTTTATCGTTCTCTAGTTTTGGTTGCTTGATTCACAGAAAAATCGTAGCTGTAGGTCAAATATATTTAGTTCAAATAACATTGGGGTTCTGCAGAAAGTTGTATTTTTCTGTTGAGAAATGTAGTGACGGATATGAGGAGAAAATCATATGGGTTGGCAGCTCGACTCTATTCATAAAAGTTCCAATAAGATTTGATGATGAAAGGAAATTGTAAAGAGAGTTGCTAGCTGGCAATGAAGAAAATTCTCAACCTTCTCTTCTTTCTGTCACTACTAGGTCCAGAGTCTAGAGGAACATTGCTGGTACTGTGCACTCCTGATATCAACATCTAGGGGTCAAAACATTTTATGTCAATATAAGAGAAAGTCAATAGAACAGATGTATTCCTTGATAACACACGGGAAAAAAATTGCAAATCACACAAGTGTTAACAAGAGGTGCTACCTGGTTACAACTTCAAGCAACATTTCAAAAAAAAAAAAAAGTAACCCTAAGAACAGTGAAGATCATGCTAACCTCACCCTGTTTACCAAAATCAAGAGCTTGCACACAGTCAAATCGAGCCACTGCTTCTTTTCAACCAATTAAGCCTAAAAATGCATCTCTAATCAGGCCTACTTTAATACTACTGCTACCCTAATCCTGATTCATTGTCATTGCCCCACTTTTAACCAGGCTATATCAGTGTCCCAAGACTGACATACCTTCAAAAATTCTCGGTGACATTCCATCTTCCACTCCCATCATTCCACACAACAAAAAAGATGCCAAACTGATTGCCACTCGCTAAGCAATGTAACAATTGACATTACCACATTACCAGAGTGAGCCATTGGCAGAGAGGCAAAGATACATATGATTATCAGGATAGTTTCTTGATCACCTGGTCTGTTTTGCCTGGCTATCTGTACAATATTCATTTTGAATTTAAAAGAGAGAGGTGCAAGAGAGCTAAAGTTATTTACTGACAACAAAAAGGAAGAAAACTTGGAATTAATCATGCATGCAGATTAAAAGGATTGGATATTAGTGAGTTGCACCTTTATAATTAAATGTTTTTCTGTATGGACTATCCTAAGCTCAGACAAAGTACTGAACTAAAGGTTTAAAAAGATTTCCGGGTATATTCTGAAAACTGGCACTGTGTGTTGAGTATAATCTCTTGCATTTCATTAATCAATTGTATTATTATTATGTTCTCATGTAAAAATGCCAATGGATTTTTACTATGTCCAGAAAGTATGAATGTTGTTTTTCATGTACTTCCTCTTCCTTCCTGCAATAAAGTAATGGTGGATGAAGTCTATCTTCAAGTCTCATTACAATTATAACCATCCATCGTATTCATCAATCATTTACAATATCATTATCAACTGTTGCTAAGCCAACAATGGCTACACAGAATCCAACACTGTGGCTTGATATAAATTGTGTTCTCTTTTTCATCTAAAGAAGTGGAAACTTTTCCAAGTTTCACTGCTTCAACAAACTCGGAAAACTATTGTACCTGTGAGTGTGAGTAAAATTTTTTTTTTACAAGACTAAATCACAATAAGATAGAACCATGGCATATTATTATAAATTGACTTACTTTCATCTTATCTTGGATAGCAGCGACGCCTTGAAATTGCTGTCCTTCAAAAGTAAGCAGAGCTTCTGTTGGCTGAAGAGAAATTCAAAAGAGAACCTTCTTTAACCCTACAAGTGTCGCTATTATTTAGTGTGTGGTGTTGGGCTATAATTGGTAATTTATAATTATATAGGGGTCATAAATTGAACTGGGAGGCCACAAAAATGTATTATAAACTATCAAACCTATACATTTTCTGAAAGCTGAAAGGGTCTAGAAAATTTTGAATAGGGTTTCGGTACCATACAAGTGTTTGTGACCTTGACTTAGGCATTTCTAGTCTAAACAAATATCTATTTTGTCATCAAATAACTTGGAAACCAACATGTTTTAAGCTCCAAAAAAATCAGAATAAAAGTTGTAGAGAATTCATTCAGCTTTCAGAAAATGTATAGGTCTAATAGCCTCACAAGAAGAATAGTCCAACTGTAGCAGATTTAGGCAGCAGAAAAAGTTAACATAAGTGTCAAGAATGATCCTGAGTTTTCTCTCTGACCATTGCCAACACAATAGAATACATGTAGAAAGCATGCAGAAGTAGATTGAGTACTTAGCAGGTATGGTTATTCAGGTCTCTTTATCAACTAGATCTACATCTAGATCTACATCTCCGTTTCTATCTACTTCTAACTCAACTGCTCTTGTCACTGAATCCTTTGATCTAACTACTTTCTCCTTGCCTTCACTGCCACTACTAGTACTAGATCTACTTGAATACTAACAATATTGAAATAATCATCAATCTAACCATCTAAGACATCTAAAACCTGTTCTCAAGTAAGTAATTTCCTTCCTGATGGACCTGCTCATTGGTTATAAATTGTTTAGAGATTGTGGCTTTCAAGAGAAAATCAAGTGTAAATATGTAAAAGTCTGAGCTGAAAACAGCTGTTGTCTGCATTCAAAACAGCACTGGAAGGAAGTGGAACTCTTCTTTATGCCTATAAAAGTAGTTTCGATTTATTTGGCGGTGATCAGAATTTTAGCCGGTCATAAAATTTATAAACCCTCTTTTACGGCCGATCACATCGGTCGAAACACCACAACGACTTTACGGTCGATTTATTCGTCCGTAAACACTACTAGGGTTAATGCAGAAATTGGGAAAGTATATTTCGGGCGTGGTATTTTTTTTTAAATAAAAAAAGTTATTATTACAATACATATTGTAAATTCTTTTTTTAATAATAAAAAAAAAAAAAAAAGAATTTACAATACGTATTGTAATAATAACTTTTTTCTTCTTCAAGGATAACATGTGATGTGATGTCAAATGCATCACAATGTCAGAACAGTAAGAAGTGTTTTCAGCCGTACTTAACAGTGCAAAACATAATTAAAAGATAACTCATGTTAATTAAAAATCTGTTACTTCTAGATTATCTGTTTCCATCAGAGGGCCTGCTGATCATTTAAGCATTTATAATCCTTTTATTGTTTTAATGTTCCTACAAGTTTAAGCGAAAAATATGATACCAAACATATCATAATTCATTGAAATTGAAAACTGGTCATATTTTTTCTATTTTCTATTTTTAGGTTCATAGAATAGATCCCCATTACCATTTTCACTATCTTTAAAAAGTTTGTTTAGTCTCTTTGATATTAGTTCTATCACTATTGTGTTGGGGGAATAAGGAAAAACCAGACATATTTTGTGTGTGTGTGTGTGTCCTACAGGTGATCACAACAACCTTTAAACAGCTGTGAATGTGATGTGTTTCAGTTCAAAACCATTTCTTAAAATTAAATAGAACAAAATTTCTTCTGTATCCATGTCAGATTAACTGGTCATAGCTTTGATTACACAGATGGAATTGTAACCAGCAGACGATCAAAACTTTGTCCTCACTAATAGCAGTAATGCTAGAGATCTGGCCCCTTATCTTACTAAAAATGCAATTTTCAAATCAATGTTAAATGTCCTATAGGCTATAAGGTATCCCAAAAAGATGGGGACAGAAAGGGAAGTGAAAAAATTGGGGGATGCAAAGAACAAGATTTAAAACTTGGACCTCCTGTTAATCAAATCCAAGCTTTGGCAACTGAGCTGTATTAACTGATTTACATCCCATAGATTTCCTGAGGAAATCTTACACCAGATGGGTGTGTCCATTTTGAGGCACCTGGAGAATATAGCAAACCACAGGATACCTGGTAGTTACACAGTCTAAACACAAACAAGTAAACAACCCTTTGGAAAAGTACAAAGAGCATCCGTTTTCTTTCCTAAAAAATGTGTCTAATCAAGAAACTATAAAAGTAATGTTATTTCATAGAACAGGAATAGGGTACCACAGGTATTTTTCTCATGCGCGTCCAACTTTTTAATGTGGATTAAAGGGAAAAATTTATATCAATCGTGAACATGTTTTAAACTTGTTTTCATGGAAAGGGAGAGATTGTTTTGTATTGAAACTGAAAGTGTATTTTATGGATGACTTTTATGGTGTAAGACTTAAATATCCTGTGTTGCGAACGGAAGAAGCCACAACAGAGACAGGCACAGTATAATGAACAACCACAGCTGTCTTGAAAGCAAACTGCAAAGCACAAGCAGTTACAGTGCTTGTTGGCGTACTTACTACTATGCAAATAGATCTAAACTCAATTATCAATACAGTACAGTCAGCCAAGGATTGAAGGAACAAACCCACAAACCCAACAGTCTAAGAGATCTAGAGCCTATCTAGATTCTAAATCCAAATTGATTTCTTACATGATACATCGCTGCAATCGTTTCCCTTTTCATTTTATCATCAAACACATTGTAGTAATGTCGAACAAATTCTTGGCCGATGGCATCAAAATTTGGATTCATTTCTATAGAATGGGGTCTACTAAAGATCTAGATCTAGATCTAAACGCGTGCTCGCTAAATCTGGATGACTTAATAGTCCACTCTTATCAGATTCAGTAAATCTCTATTAGCTCCAACGTTAAGTTGTATACTAAGTCGAGAAATCTAGATCTCTGGATCTAGCTGATCGTTTGAAGCTGGGGCAAAACCAGAGCCACTGGTCAGTCACTTTGCCTGTTGCGACAATGCATCTAGCCTACCGGAAAACGGAAACGGTGTGATTATTCTCAGCCCCGGGGTGCGAATAACCACGTTTAGTTATTCCAATCTTTGGTTATTCTCACCCCAGGGGTGGTGAGAATAGTGAAAACCCTTCCAAAATGTAATCTCGTCTTAATGATACGCATTTTAGACATTATTGAAATATGTTGATTGTCCTCCTCTATTAGGCCTATGGTCTCTTTGGTTTATATATAGATCTATCTTTAAAACTGTTTCATTCCCCTTTTCTATCCCTTTGAATCTCACTAACTTCGCCACTTAATTTTTTTTCTTTTTCCTCCCGAACTTAATCTAGATATAGATCAAGACTTCTAGTAAACTACATGTAGTGAGCATTCTCAAGTCCCTGGTGTAGATCTATACCATCCATAGCTTGAAAAAAAAACAGCATAAAATTATAGACCTATTCATTATTTAGACCTTTCTCATTTCACATTATACTCCTGCCTAAGCCTCATTTACCTTTAGATAAGTCTGGTCGGGATATAGATCTACATAATGTATCTCTACTCCCCCATATCTCTCTTTTTTTCTTTCTCCCACTCTCTAGCTCTTTCTACTTTATGTCTCACTCTCTCTTTCTCTACGTGAGGGGATGAGAGTAAAAATCCCACTGTCTTCTGGTTATTCTCACCCCTGGGTGTGAGGGCGAGGGCAGTGAAAACAAATTTTGGGCAGCCTTTCAGTTATTAACCCACAGGGTGAGGATAATCATAGTTAGTTATTCTCACTTGGGGGTGAGAATGATTACAGCCAACGGAAAAGTCGGAAATGTAGGCGGATTTCGAAAATAAAAAATGGCCAGGACCATCAGAGTACTTAACTGGCTAGAGCGCTGAATAGGGGAGTTTTCTCGATTCCAGTAGGAAACGCTAACGGCTGCCGACATAATACTGATCGGCGAGGTTTGGTCAGACTAGTCGTAGATAAGAGAATGACAAATTAATATGCAGGTGTTTCAAGATGTTGATAAAGATTTAGTTCACACTAATGTTGTGGTAACCTTCGAGCACACTCAAGCATTGGTAACATTTACCCAAGGTTACAAAGATACAATTTACGGGATAGAGAATGATCGATAGATGGATAAAAAGTTTTATAGATAGATCAATATACAGGCATCAATAGATAGATTGAGAGACAGACTGACAGACAGAAAGATATATATATATATATATATATATATATATAGAGAGAGAGAGAGAGAGATAGATAGATAGATAGATAGATAGATAGATAGATAGATAGATAGATAGATAGATAGATGGACTGTGCTTGTGTCGCATGTTTTCAATTATGACAATGGCAATCAATTTCCTCGCAGAAGCGGGCGGTGGAACAAAAGAAGAGAGAGAGAGAGAGAGAGAGAGAGAGAGAGAGAGAGAGAGAGAGATATTGGAGGGGGGTATAAGAGCATTTAGACAGACAAAAAATCAGAAAGTTAGAGACAAATTGAAGTTTTTAGAAATGTATTATGGACATACTCTAAAAAAAAAGTTGAACAAAAGTAATCTTAAATGAGGAACTAAGAATCAGACCTTGAATTGAGAACACCGTGGGCGGTCGATGAGGTGCCAGGGAGATGTGCCTAAGGCCTATATGACAGACTCCCTTATCAGATGTGCACTTTAATGGACACCACAAGGACAAAAGAGGTTGAAGTAGTTCAATAGAAATCTGGAGAAGGGCTGTGGAGAAGAACTTAACATAAAGAAATATTTCCTTTAGGCAGGATACTAACAACATCAGACAGGGATGGATTTTACAATCAACAATTAATCTCCCATACACCAACAGGCCCAGAAGCCATTGGAGTAATTTAAAAGGAAAAAGAAAAGGAAGAAAATGATAGAGAATATTATGTACATACATTTATCTTTACGGGTAACAAGGACAGCATAAACCCGCCAGGGTGTATTACAATAATTATTGTATTTTATTCCAGTTGTTACTGATGAAGAAAGAGTATCTGTTTGGTAAGATTTTTGTGTCTTAGAGATCCTTTGTTCGATAATCTTTGACTGCTAAATAATTAATAATTACATGTAAATTTACCCGCTGCGATCGACTGTTTGATCTAGCTGTAACAACAATGTTATGAAGTTGCCTCTTTAACCTCTGGTTGATTACACACATAGATGTGCTCATCATGTAACATTGTTTTGTAACATTATAGGCATTGGCCCGCTAGACCTACCTTAGCGCATCATGCCTTAGCGCATTATTTTATTGATTTCTATTAATGTAGATCTCTGTGCGCTTCTTCCTGCCCCCACTTTCTCCCCCCAGTAACATTCAAGTTCCGCCGCGCTGTGACAACACCTAGCGATCTAGTGCTATTTATATATCTATGATAGTGAGAAGGTTAGATCTAGAACAGAAGTGGTATCCGGCACATTTCAATGTGAAAATTAATAATAATAATTTTGGGCACAACAGCGGTTCTCCAGCGAAACGAAACAATAACAAAAATGGCCTCCGCCGGTGTCTATATTATTGGACTTTTGGGTGTTATTGTACGGGTCATTTTAATGAATTCTTATTTACCAAAATGGCTTCAGACGAGAAACGAAGTCGTCACACCTATAACTTCTTGGAATAACGGTGACGTATTGTCTTAGATTTATTACACTTACTAAGAGTAATATAGATCTAGATCAAGAATCTGAGTCTATATTAATATTTAAACATCTAAAGAGAGAGAGAAAGAGGGAGAGATAATTTAAGAAAGATTTGGAGAAGGAGAGAGGTCAAGATAGAGAGAGAGAAAGGGGGAGGGGGGATGTAATGTTTGAGTCAATCGAAGACTATCAATGAAATGAAGAAGACTATACTGGTCTAGATATAAATCTAGGTCTTGAGAGTGAAAGAGGATGTCTGGCAACTGACTGAAAACTAGCACACAGCTCTGTCATCATCCACCTGGGATGCAATTTGTGAAATATGCTGCTTGTATTTTGTTACATTTTAGTGCTTTATCCTAACACGCTCACTTACTTGAGTCACAAATTTGTAAACAAGTTTTGCTATATAGATTCTAGATGTTCGACTGAAGTTCATTAAAATCTCCATGGTGTGATAATTTCTAACTAGATTGCGTTCTGAGGTACAAATGACAAGCAATAAATGTCCTAAACACTTCCATTTGAGGGTGCTCTCTGAATTTTGTTCCCATTTAACTGGTAATATTTTCTGATTTGCCAATGACTTGATAAATAAAACATTCCTTTCCCCAGCATTTTTCTACATTTTGCGGGACCAACTGTAATATATTAATTATATAGATCCAGAATAGATGTCTGGTTTTGTCCCCCTGCTTGTTCTTGCAATAAAATTTATGATAAAAGTCAACATAACTTAAACTATTATTTTGAGGCTTTTAATTAAATTTGTCCCGAAAGAAATACTCGGGTGCTGGTTCAAGATTTTTCTGGAGCTTGTCCTCATATTGCAACATCTGGTGTTGGGGATGTCATTGGATAAGATCTATGCTTGTCACATTAACATCATGTGCTTCTTTTTTTAAAAATTCATTACTTATTACATGATGCTAATCTGTTCGTTCATTTTACAGTGGAGGAGGGATTTTCTCTTCAAGACCAATTGGTTTCTCCTTACTCAGGTGATTTGTTCCATGAGGTAAGACAGTAACTAATATTTTGTAAAACATAGTGAAAGGTTCATTGCAGCTCTTTAAAAAATAATGATTTAAGTTGTGAGGAATATTACAACTCATATCAAATGGAGGTTAGAGGTTGCATCTGACCTTAGCCTTCATTAAATCAAAAATTTATAAATCTGGCTGCTAGTTTCTCAATTGTCAGTGTTGTAGTGTCATTATTTCCCCTCTCAACCTCATGTTAAATATGACCTGAGAAAATATTGTACTAAAAAAAGAAAAAAGTGCTAGCAATATAATGCCCATCTAGAACCATTGGTAATGATGCTCAATAAATACATGTTGTCTATTTTAAAGCCCAAATTCAAAATAAATGTTTTCTTTAAATGGAGATAAAAAATCTATTGCACAATTGGGTTTATATATATTTATTTAGCAGCTTTTCAAACATAACATTAAACAAAATCCTTGACCATTTATTTTCGGTTTATCCCCCTCAAAAAAAAAACAAAAAACTCACTTAAACTGTGTGAATTTTTTCCTCAGACACCACTGGCCTTGAGAGGTTTGAGGATTGCACACTATTTCCCATATGGTGTGTCTGGATTTTTCATGGTAATACAACTTCGAAAATGAAAGTGAAATATGTTTAGATAACACATATTTTGCCCTTTCTTTTTCTTTTATGCATGTATTAACATCAAGGTTGGAGGCTGGAAAGGCCATTGTATAATTCCTTATCATGCCATTCTCACCCACAGTGTAAAAACCATTAAAACATTCAATAATTATTTATAGAAAAAGAACCCAGCAGATATAGTATATTCCTAAAGTTAACAATAAATGCAGCTGCACTCATTGACTTTGAGAGGGAAGAAAACATCAATGATCTCATAATTAATTCAGACGACACATCATTATCATAAAACTGCTAATGTATACAGCCTCTTAAAAATAGTTTGTTCTCATAGATTTATAACTTCATTTGACACAAATGGAAAAGGTCAATGAAAAATACCTGAAACTATTATTACAATATAATAAACCAAACTGACATACAGGGAATTAAAGGAGCTACTCTTTGGGAAGTCTTTGCCTCACTTAATTTTAATTTCATACAAAGGGGCAAGTAGAGTGGCTATGATCAACTCATGGTTATAAGAGCACCCTCACCTTTAACCTTTCTCCACGATAAGGATCACATGTCAAATGCATTGGTAAGCACTTGTGCCATTACACATTGTGATGGGCATCCCCCATTTCAAATAATGGATATCAAGTCTTTCATCTTTGAAGAGTCGAAAACGAAAAAAATAGAATAGTCAACATGGAATAAAACTTAAGTGATTAAATATGAAAGTGTTAATAAATAGTGTGCTTCAGATTTAGATATCCATGCATGAAAAAAAATATCAGTTACTTTGCTGTCCCTTTTATTTTTTTACAGTTTATCGATGTACTGACAATGGTTTTCTTGTACAAAATTGCAGCACCTTTTGCAAAATACTTGGTAAGTCTTAAATGAATATCTAGTACAAATTGATTTATAAGAAAAAACACAGTACAATGTATGTAAGTTCATTTTTCTTTAAAACAAGTGCTGAATTTTTACATCGATAGAGACATTTATTGTAGGTAAAAATATCAGCACCTTTTGAAGTTGTGAAGTTTCTGCGTACTTCAATTCATTTAATAATTATATACATGTGAATATATATACATTATATTTGAATTTGTCACTCTTTTCTTTATACGAAGCCTCAATTTCCTATTGATCAAACATAAAGGCTTATGATTCTTATATTGTAAGTAGATAACTATAGAATAAATAGTTGTTATTATTATCCAGACTTAGTGACCTTGACAATAGCATTGGTTTTTAATAAAATGTACCACTACCTTTTATTTCCTCTACAGCTGTGCAATCAGGAAGAAGAGAAGAAAAATTACTCGACTAAAGCCGACTCATTAGTTCTCACTGGCAACTATCTTTCTTGGTTGCCTATAATGGTTGTTGCTATGTACGTATACTTGTTATGTAAATATTTTTTCATACAAAATGTTTAAACTTAAAATTAAACTTAAAATTATTGATTAAAAGGAGTGGGGAGAGGGGGGGGGGGGGGGGTCAAAAAAGCACATATGCATTAATAAAGTTAAGTGATGACTTTAAAATCATAGTTTCATATTTGCTAACTTGAAAACCCATATCCTACAGTGGAAACCTCATAATTCAAATTGCCTGGGATTAGATCAAAATGTCGTATTAAGAGAATTCGAATTACAGGTGGAGACATATCTGAACCTTACATGAAAAACTGTGTTTACGATCGTTTCCTATAGTTTTCTTTCTATAGCAACCTTCTCCCAACACCATTTCTTTCAAAATTATGTCTTGGTTAACAATATGCACTGTATTGTGCTTGACAGATAGTACAGTGGTCTCCGTGTAAGAACTCTCGGCTTGCGGATCCACTCCATCTTCGAACCCGCTAGCCTTATGAAATATAATTCTTTCTCTTTCACAACCGTACCCACCCGCTTTTGGTCTCGTATAAAGTGTAAGAACATGTTTTAATAGAGCTGGATATATTTGTTAAAAATAATTTTGTCTCTCTTCATTTTCTCTTTTTATCATGACCCCCCTTTCCTCCCTTTGTCTCTCTCTCTCTCTCTCTCTCTCCTCTCTCTCACTCTCCCTCTCTCTCTCTCTTCATTTTCTCTTTTTATCCTGACCCCCCTTTCCTCCCTTT
>RQTK01000126.1:601610-614251 GCA_003991915.1 Elysia chlorotica | reverse complement strand
CTCTCTCTCTCTCTCTCTCTCTCTCTCTCTCTCTCTCCCTCCCTCCCATCACCACAGTTGCGGTGGTCTAAGAGTAAACAACCTCCGATTGAATGGTTACTAAGTTTTTTTTAACTTGCCAAATCAAATTCTTCTCCCTTAAGCAAAGCCTTGACTCTAGAACTTTATCAAAAACTGTTAGAAGCTGTGCACATATCAGTCTGTGCTGTGGGTCTAGGGGGAAGAGCCATCTGGTTATAAATCAAAGAAATTTCTTCTGTTATGATTTTGTCACGCAAACTCTCGGCACATAATTATAAGTCTAGCAGCTGGAAAATCAAAGAGTTTGGCATAGTGTTGTGAACCGAACAGCTGTCTGCTCTAGACTGAGAATCATAGTTAGGCACAATCGTTTAGTTACGAGAGACTGGGCTTCCAATCACTGAAGAGCAGTAGGGACTCGAACAATCATGCAAGGTGTATGTTACCACGAACAAGTGGGGCTACTTAGCATTTACTCAGCAACGCCCTTTTTTAAATAAACATTAAAACCCCTCCGCCTAAAAACCTATTTTTCTTGTCTCCAGAGGGGTGAGTTCTTAGGCAGAGACAACTGTACTCTTATAATGCCTATTGGTTGTGTGAGCTTCGAATTAAGAGAATGAAACCAGAAAAACTTCAAATTATGTTCTGATTTTAATTGAGCCAAGAGAAAAAATTTGGTTTATCAGAAATTTGAATTATCAGACTTTGTTTTGTGAGGTTTCCACTGTACCTAGAACTTGCTTGCCTGTAGTGCATACCCGAGACAAGCTCAGTAGATTGGACTTGGTGGTTGTGAGTTTGAAGATCTCACAGCTAAACATAGAATCACAGGAAGCATTCAGGGCATTGTCAGCTCTGAGAAACATGGGGCAAGGACAGGGCCAAAGTAAACAATGTCCATCTTGTCGAGTCATTGACGTTCGATGAGTAGCATTGTTTTAATATTTGACTATCTATTGAGTTCTAAACCTTTTCCTCTGACCAATGCATGTGTTTTTAATTTGATTGTTTATTCATGCTGACTTTTCCAACACTATTGGTCCTTATACTGCACTAGAGAATGATGCTCATGTTAATTTTCAATTAGTACCAATAAAATCTCAATGGCCTTGCTTTAAACCATTAGTTCCACAATAATCTCAAAATGTTCTCTTTGGAACAACTCGTTGTAGCAACATAATATTTGAGGATTTAATTTAATATAATGTTAAAAATAATTTGTGATTAAAACTGTAGCTAGTTCACAATTTAAATTAGGAGTGTCCAGTTCCCGTTTTCTTCAGCAGTTTCTCACTGTGGTTCGCCTGACAAATAAACTATTGGTATAACAATAGTTGTCCGTTAGTTTGTGAGGTTTTGTTATGAAATTTAAAATGGATAATAACAATTTAGAAATATATCAATTTGCGCATGGTTTATTATCGTATTCTCTGGCTGTCTTGTCTTTTCCAACAATTTTTGTCTCTTTCTCTGTCTGTCTGTCTGTCTGACTGTCAATCTTTCTTTCCCTTGTGTCATCTCATTCCCTTTCTTCTTTTTTTGCAACCTCCTTTCTGCTCATTCCATGAATGAAATGGTTTCCCTATCTAGACCTTTTATAGAAAATCTTTCTCCATTTACAGGCATGCTCTGAACCCCTTTAGCATTATGACTACCCTTGCAGCGTCAACTGCAGCTCTGACAAACTTAGCTGTTCTCATTGCTTTCTACAACATGGTAATAGGTAAGTAATAAGGTGGCTGAATTAGGGGATTTATAAAATATGAATGGTCCATTTTTAAGTCAACTATGTCCAATTGTTGCATAATCCCAGCTTGTACAATTCTCTGATATTATTATCATTCATTGATTTAAGCCTAATACTTGAATTAACAGAAAGCCTTAAGTCTTGACCCTTCTGTATAGTCACATGTGATTAGTTGTGGTTGAGAATTAGGAACCTAAAAGAGACATGTATCAACAAAACTTGTTAAATTGGGGACAACATTTGAACTAGATTGGTGAAATAATTGCACCATTTTCAAATTGAGCTTAACATATCTGGTATCCCCCCTCCCCCCTCCTTTAAAAAAAAAATCTCAGTATTGAAGTTTCCTTGAGCATATTTGGTTGACCACTGGACTCATTTTGCAAAATTGTTACTTATGATGAGTTCTATTAAGATTGAAAATGCTATTCTCTAAATGATTGTACTTTTATTTACAAAATTTACCAGACAACCGCTTACTGAGCACTCTGTTTATAGCTGTTGCTTCTTACCAGTCTCTGTATCCCATTGTGTTTATAGTACCCGCAGCTCTTCATTTTTACAAGGTTGGTGAAAATGTTCTTCTTGCCTGAATAGAAATCTCAGCCTTTGTCTGTCATGTTCTTTTTATCATTCCACTGTTCCTTTTCTGTTTATTCATGTATCTTTTTGTCTGCCTGTCCGTCTGCTTTTTATATTTTGTATCTACAAACTAAAAAATGCACACTTGAGATAGAAGTTAATGGTTGTAAAGCTATTTAAATTGCAACTGAAGTCTACATAACAGTGATGACAATTTTGCATAAATTTACGGAATTCCGTAAAAAATAAATCGCCGTCAAAGTTCCGTTAAAAAAAATCACCTGTCCGAGTTCCGTCAAAGTCAGTCAAAGTTCTTCGTCAATCTTCCTATAGCCGTGCATTGACTTATGGAAACAGGAAAATAATTTAAGGGAACAAGCAAACCGGAAAAAGTATGAACATCACTGAGCATGCATTATTTACTAACTAAGTTACAACATTCGACCATACGATTTGACTTCGGAGTATCAGATTTATGTGAAAACTAATCTTGATCAAAGACGTCAGTGGATTTGTTTTGTGTGATTCAAAGTGAAACTGCATATATACGTGGATTAGGTCTAAAATAGTGCAGTAGGGGGAATATCTAGATCCAAGGACTTAGTGTGGATTTAGACTAGACTTTCATGATTTATTGATTAGAAATAGAATCTAGATATAAAATTTGGTCCGTGATGGAATTTGTTGATCGTGTTGGTCCACTGGACATTAAAGAAATTGATACAGGAGTGAAAATTGACGTTGGTTAGACAAGAAAGATGCAAATGGCGTTTTGTTATCGGATTACTACCGTAAATTAAGCTAGTGTGGCTTACTGCATCACATGTAAAACTAGAGTCAATTGTGATTTCAACGGAGGCATAGCCATGCAAAAGGTAAATAAAATATTACATTGGTCAGTGCACGTTAAGCCTTGAAAATCAGCCAGGCCTGCTAATCAACCTCATTTTGCTCCAGTTTCGCTATACGACGTATAAATCTCAATTCAATAAAAATAAAGGCTTTAAAGCATACAAATAAACTTAGGTAAGAAGCAGTACATCATTCCTATTTTGCTTTAATATACTACTGACATTATTTTGGGGTGTTTTTTGAGATCTTTAATCTGGTACGCAGTGGTACTGGTTCATGAAAAAGTTCAGTAAAAAAAAGTCATCCAGTTGACATCACTGTACATAAGTCTTTCCACTAGAGATTAAAGAAAAGCACAAAACAAACACCTGTAGAAGGAATCTTAAAACAAACTTTAGTAGAAAATTTATTATAATAAAAAAACCCAATAAGAATAAAGAGGAGTATTTGGATGAACAAAAAAATTATGTTTCTTTTCATTTCCCAGAATTCCTGCAAATCTTCTCCTGTGAGTTACACCTCCAAAGATTCTGTCTGCAGTTTTGCAGAAACCTTGAGCATATTTGGTATGTTCCTTGGCCTTCTTATTGGCTTTTCATTCTTGGCAGAGAAAAGCTGGGACTTTTTGTTCTCAACCTATGGTTTCATGTGAGTTCTAGTTTAGTTTAGAGCCAAGTTTCTATCACATTAAACCCTAGTATAAAGTGTTCATATTCTGAAAGGCAGTGGTTTTAAGTCTTTCCAAGCTAATGTGACAGTATGAGACCTATTCCCCTCCAAGCTAATGTGGTTGTATGCATCCATGGCTGACCTGTTGTTTATAAGCGCCCACTGTACTTGTAACTAGATTTTGCGGTTGTAGTTATTTGCGCATTGGTTTATTGGATAGGGAAATAGTAGAAATATTTGTTAGAGAAAATTGCATATTGTTAACAGGATCTATCTTCGTTTTGTCACAGTGAGGTTAAAACGTCGCATTTCCATGCTGAATTCCAGTTTGAGTTACAAAGATTTTTTTCAGCATATCTATCTTCACAATCGATTACTATGAAACAAAATGCAGATGCTGATGCTGATTATGAATTAGATATTGAAGTTGGGGAGATGAGTGATGATGAAGAGCAAGAAGAAGCAAGTTAAAGCGCTGATCAGTACAGTGCAAGTCTAGATCTAGATAGATCTTGCGATAAACTCGAGTAAATTTTAATCGAAACCAGAAAATTCAACTTATATATATCTATTCTCCACACTTTTCTCATCCTTTTTTTTTTTTTTTTAAACTCTATTTACTTGTCTCTGAGTTACTAGCATACCAAACACACACAAGTAACAAGAAAAACAGAAAATTTTCAATTTTTTAAAATTTTAATAATTTTTTTCTCAATTATTTTTTTAAGGAAAAAACACATTAAGTATATATTTTCTGAAAGTTTATCCCCAAAAAAAAACTTTTTCAGAAAATCATTGTAAAAAGAGCCTCAGGTACAAATAGGCTCAGGGGGGCTTTGTGTTGGAAAGACTTAATTTTACAAAATTTTCATGTGTACATAAAAGTTTGATTCTGCTTAAAAAGAACTATCTTAAGAAGTAATATATTGTTTTGGAATTGTTATATAGAATTTTTTCTTCCCAGATTTTCTCCAAACTTTTCGTAAACATTGAGGTATATTCATAAGCTTTTATACTTATTTATGAAAATGAAATATACATGTATATATATTTATGAGTAATTACTAGTTTAAATGTAACTTTTAACAATGAAATTTATTTATTTGTCTTTATCAATATATGTTGATATTTTTTATGAACTCGTTCTGCCTCCTTTTCTCTTTCTTTTGCAGCCTCGTGCCTTACGGTAAACTTTCTTTTGCTATTTTACATAATATTTTCACATGGGCAAGGCAATGAAGTAAAATTGAACATGTACTACACATTGTTGCTGACTGCATTTTTCTCTTTTTTCAGTCTAAGCGTACCTGATCTGACTCCTAATATTGGTGTTTTCTGGTATTTCTTTACGGAGATGTTTGAGCACTTCCGCACGCTATTTGTGTGTGTTTTCCAGCTAAATGCAGTTGCATATACATTCCCTTTGGCTATCAAATTTACGTAAGTTGCAATATTTTACTTTTGGCAAATAAAATAAGTTTTATTGCAATGGATAAAACCTGATTGTTTAATTAGGCAGCTGCTTTTACATTTTTACATTTAGCTACAGGCCTAAATGCTATAGATTTGAACTAAATTATGGATATTGAGATCACAGTTTCTACGGCAGCAACCGTTTTGTTAAATGCGGTTCACAGTCTGTGCCGACTCTGCGGTTTAACCTGTAAAACACAAACAGAAATCTGCGATCAGCATTACGACTTATGAGAAACAGAAACTAGAAATCTCGAAAGTTGTTAGCAGTCATTACAATAAGTACTTTCAAGTTAATTTACAGGAATGGGATAAAACATTGTTTTCATGCTGACTTAAATGAATTGGCGGGTAAAATAAAATGTCTTTTGGCATGTTTCTTTATTTCTGTGTACTGCTTTAAAAAAGCTTAATAGAACAATGTTTTGGGTTTACAAAGGTGATAATTTTTAGCTGGTGTAAATCAGTTTAAGTTATACGTCAAATTTCAAGGTTTAGAAATTCTTTTTACTGTGATTCCTGAAAGTTTTAAGACAAATGTAATCCAGAAACATTTTCTCTTTAGAAGTACTAATTTAAATTGTTAACTAAACATGTTTTTTAATGAGATTTGCCGAATGAAATTAACATTGTATTGTGTTTTCTTTCCTTTTGGAAGTATTCTGTTCACTTTAAAAAAGCTAGCAAAACTTTCCCTTAAATATTAATTATATAAAAATGTATGTTTTTGGTCTTAACTTAATTTGTTTAATGGCCAAGGAAAAGCATAGACTGTAAGCTTTTTTCTTTCTTTTTGACTTATAAACCAATAAACCCTTCTGTTTTTCTCAGTACCTGTATCTGTGTGGGTAAAATATTAGAAAATTCCTTAAAATTTGTAAAAGAAAGTTATAGACATGTTTTAGTGAATCAAAATGTCGAAATAAAAAAACAAACGACACGTAAGCTAGCGGTTAAGTCTCAGTCAACCCAAAGGAAAGTAACATTTAATTTTTTTTCTTCCCTTTTCTTGTCCTTAACACATTAATACTTCAGTCTATACAATGTAAAAAACAACATATATTATTATATTTTCTTTCATTTTTTGTGTAATTCTTTTTACAGTGAAAAGCCATTTTTTCTCCTGTATGTCTTGATCTTCCTCACATCCATCTTCAAGTCATATCCAAGCTACGGAGACACTGCTCTCTACTTTAGCCTCTTGCCTCTATGGAGCCATGTGTTTCCTTGTGAGTTGCACAAGTTTGTTTATTATCAGTTAAGATTTACAATTCTCAGTCCGTTAATTTTTGTTTATTATCAGTTAAGATTTAGAATTCTCATGCTCAGTTAGTTAATTTTTTGATCATTCAAGCATGTTTCTGACTGTAAAAATTATGTTATTTGAAAAAACTCAATTTAACTTAATGCTTTTAATAATTTCCGTCCACCAAAGCCGACTGAGTGAGATTCCAAAATATTTTTAACTAAATTTTTAAATTAGACAAATATAAAATTTGTGAATGAATGGAAAATTTGAGTAGGTATGAGAGTAAGATTTAAGGAGTTTTTTCTGTGATCTGACAGGCATAAGAGGTAGAAATCTAGATAATAGACATGTGCAGTTTCGTGTGGCTAAAGATATGTGTGAAACTAAAATCAAAGAAGAGGGGAAGAGGTCACTCTTTCCCATTTAGATTGCCTGTATGTACTACTTATACACCAGGGTCATTGTGTTTTAAAAATTTACACTCTATACTAACTCTGTTCTAGTAGGTTAATTATGGAGGAGTTTCTATGACACATTGATTTTTATCAATCAAGGAAACTAAAGGTTTCTTCCAATAAATGGCTTTGCAAGTGAAAATAACTTTGATACCTGATGATTAGCTAATTTGGTTAACCGTACAAAATACAGCATTTCATTAATAATTTGATTTCATTTTAGCACTCATTTGCAAATTAGGTGCAAAAAATTCTAATTATCTGAACTATTTTGTCCTCAGATATGCGAAACACCTTGGTTGTTGGTGGCATGTATATATGTAGCGTTATCCTGGCACCAATCCTTTACCATCTGTGGATATTCGCAGGAAGTGCAAATGCTAACTTTTATTTTGCCATCACACTGGTTTACTCAACAGCTCAGGTGAGTGACCTGTTAGTTATGATTTTCAGTGTACAGGTATCTAAAGTAGAGATTTCATTTCTCAAATACTCGAGTTACTATTAAAAAAATATTCTTAATAATTTCTCTAAGATATATCTTAAATTTTAAATGGTTATTTGGTTATGTGAGAAAAATATATCATAATTTATTTTAAAATCAAAACGGTCCTTCATTTTAGCATATTGAAACAACAGAACATTATATGTTTATAGACATAAATGAATAACCCAGTTTCAATCAAACTGAAATATTATATTTTTTATGCTCAGATTATTGAAAAATGGCTCTATTTCGGTGCTGGCTTAAGTTTTAGTAGAAATGTAAATGCAAATAAGAAAACTGGTGCCACAAGTTATTTATACTGATTGATCTCACAGCAAAAGTAACTGACATTCATTTTAGCAAAAAAAACCTTTCTTTCTCTAGATTTTTCTGGTCACAGATGTCATATTTGCTTACCTGAGGCGTGAGTTTGATCTCTACCATGGAACTGAACATGTCAATCCAGATGGCACGAAAGCAAGAATTAAACTTGATTAACTTTTAAAGCTGAATGCACCAAGCCTATCACTCAGAGGAGACTGCAACAAAACTTGGAGAAATTGAAAGCTGAAAAGATCTTACGTCTTATATGTTCTACTCTATTTGCTTCGAAATAATTTTTCCTTCTTTGTGGATACCCAGTATGTTGATTGATATAATGCGTAAAGTGGAAAACTAGATATTCTGAGTAGCAAGTTAAGATAAAAAAAAATGGGTCTGAATAAATCTGAATTATTGTCACTACCTGAGTTTACATTCTTCGTCCTTTCTATTGAGGGAGCATAGAACTCCAGGTGACATAGAAAATAATTTGAAATCAATTTTATCCTTGAAATAATTAGGGAATCGAATATTAAGCATAAAAGCCTTCAGAAAAGTAAGTTTAATTCTGGTGCTGATGTGTGAGTAACTTGTTGTAATATTGTAATTCCCCCAATCGAGATAATTATTTAAAGCCAGCAGTAGTGAGAAAGTTAAAAGATAAAAGGCTAAGATTAGGCTCGATCCTTTCACATCTGTAGGACATAAATAT
This sequence comes from Elysia chlorotica, assembly GCA_003991915.1. Classification (NCBI taxonomy): domain Eukaryota; kingdom Metazoa; phylum Mollusca; class Gastropoda; family Plakobranchidae; genus Elysia; species Elysia chlorotica. The sequence continues at coordinate 605,680 of RQTK01000126.1, read as the reverse complement.
ACAAGGGAATAAGACTAAGGTTGAACTGTGAATTTGAAGTATCTTTTTAGTCATTTGAGTGTCTGGAATGATAAAGTGATACACTGGATGTGGAAATCCTTTAATGGATGAATCATATCTACACTAAGCCTATGTACTAAACCAGCTTTTTATTGCCCTTGTTGTTTTATGAGCTGAATATAGTTTTAGTTATAGGAGGCATGGCGTGAATTGGCATGACATAAAACAAATTGTATGATTTCTTACGAACTATGTTTCACCTGTTTATTCTATTCTTAATAATATATTTTCTGTTAGAAATCTATGAAGACCATTGACAGATGTACAAGCCAAATTACCAGCAGTATGTAAAGCTTACTTTTTATTATGGCTTAAAGTATAAATGAAGTAAGATTAAATATGTCAATTGTAAAGAATATCATCAAACTTTTTGCTTTTTTTTTTTTCTTGTTTTTTTTTTTCTACATTTTTTTTCCAGTTTGCTCGTAGATGTGAAGGTACATTTGAATATTTTTTTTTCTCATATACATATTCTGTGACATCCAAGGCCTAAAAATTCTGCGATTTGTTCCTGGAAAACCATGGGAAACCTGAAAACTTAGAATTTGTTGGCTGCAGAGTCTCTTTTTTTTTTTTTAAAGAATGAATAACAGTTATTATCAGGATTCAACTCTTGAGTCTGACTTCATGCATTACATTATAGATGACATAGAATATTAGATAAGAGATTATTATAGAACATAATGCCTAAGAAACATACTAAATAAGCCAATGGTAACAAGATTGAATGAAAGGAGAATGCCTGGGGAATTTAGAGGTTTGAAACTCCTTTTATTTTATTTTTTGTACCTTACTAAAGCACAGAAAAAAAAATGTAATATAATTTTACTACAAAATTTCAATACTTTGTGCTTATTCATATCTATACAATTCTGAAGTGTTAAGTATTACTTTCCTCTGTTCTCTAGTTGTAAAAAAATTGTTTTTACTGATATTGTCATTTGTCATTTAATTTTATTTTTGTGTATAAACTATTTGCATTTTCAAATGAATTTTACATTAATGAGAATGGCTGCATGTACGTACAAAGTATATTCTTGAGATGTAATTGTAGCACTATTGGTGATTTATTGATTTTGTTAATATTGTTGAGGTGCTAACTGCTTTGGCGATGGTGGTCATAAAAGTAATACAAAGTGACAATTAAGAAAAAATCAAGAGAACCAATCAATTAAAAAAGAATAATAAAATATTACATTTAAAGACTTCTACTAAATAGTACTGGCTAGTCTTGATATTTCTTTTTACAATCTTACACTGTGTATTAAAATGCAAAGTTAGAATAAGTAAATTCACTTGATTTTTTATAAGTTCTAACTGAACATCTCTAGTTTTTCCTTTGTTTTCCACTTTGTATATCACTGTAAAAAAACTACAAAGTACATGTAATTACTAACGGCACAGAACAAGAAAATTGTGAATGAATTAAATCTTAGGATTTTTGCAATATTCTTTTGTATATTTAAAATTTTGCGTTCTGTTTTCTCCTTTATATATATTTTTGCTTGTTACATAAAATTAATCTTGTCATTTAAATATGCATACATAGCATGTGTTTTGTAAATAAACAAAAATAAAAGTAAGTTAAAAAAATTGTGCAAGATATCTCCTTTTATGGGTTATGTGTTGTCGAAAAAAAAACAGCAAAAAACATTTATATTTATACTATGCATCATTCATAAAAAGGCAGCATACAAATATTTCCCATTGAAAAAAAAAGAGTGTTCAAGTGACCAGTGCATTTCTAAGGTACATACTTTTGTCTCATTTTGTCTCATCAATGCAGTCTGATATTTTTTTCCCATTAGGATTCAATGGAAGTTTCAGAAACCAATTTTGTAGAATAATTCAAACCCAAAAGGGGAACAAAATAATGGGGAAAAAACAAACAAGAAACAACAGAGTCAACATGCACACCCTCATGGTTGAAACAGCTCAGCTTCTAATTTTCTAACGAGTTTGAAAGAAATTACCATAACAATATCGGCTTCTTCTACATTGTAGTTACTGCAATGGTGCTTGAATTGTAAATGTTTCAATGTGAACCAAATGCATCACCTCGTCGCATTAAAGATAATTACTTTATTAGTCCAGGGTGGGAAATTTTGTTTGGTTACAGTGCATAACAGATATTTCTCCAGGTGCACGGAACTTAAAATAAAATGCACAAGTTATATAATCTCGATAAAACATTAAGGGTCGACTGTTAGCTCAATTGCTAAAACTCTGGGTTGAGAGTGGAATTTCAGGGAATCAAATCATGACTGATGTCAAGTCTTCATAATTATACGTATGAATCCTTTTGAAATCTTATAAACGGTGGAAAATAACGAAATCGACATGTATTACTTTTTAAAAGATTTTTTGCATATCACACGGACAATTTGAACTAATAATTTATACATATATTTTGGTGGTGCCTAGTGTCTCTCTATTTTCCGCATCTTCAAAAAATATGTCGTAATCTGGATAGCCTAAATACATACTACACCTGTGTTTCAAACGGAAGGTGTGCTTACTGTTTATTACCCCTTCTCATGAGGTTCATTTTGTAATAAAGTCCTTGGTTAGTTAAACGTCTCCTAGGTTTCCCGCCAAATCAACCAAAGTGTAGGGTAGCAGCCGGGGATCGAACGCCGGACTTCCTGCTGAGCAGCTCACCACTCGACCACCTGGGGTGGCCCAACTGGTGCCCGCACTGTGAAGCACCACGTTCCTGTTCTGAGCATTAATTTAAACATTGTATTTTTTGTTTTTTATTACATTATTTTATTAAACTGAAGTATTGATGGTGTGTCTCCACTTATAGATGTATAATGTTTTGCTGCTCTGAAGAGGATGGGTCTCCATTCTAAGGATGAATATATTTGGGCTCTTTGAACTACATTCTGTTCAATTCTAAGATCCTTTGGTTTCTATACAATTTCGTTGGGATTTGCGGCTGTTTTTTCAGTTCAATCTTAAGTCAAATGTTTATAAGTTTTGTTTAGCAGTCATTGAATCCAATACCAAACTTTCAAAAAACTAAACCATTTTGACAGCAAATATCAAATACAACTGTATGTATATGTACACAAATGTCAGATTATGACTGTAGCAATGGATAAAAATTCCCTTTAGCATCAATTAAGTTTTTCTGTATTCTGAATACGCCCCCGTATTTAGTTTACGTATTGCGATATATTTCGTGAATAGCTCTGACTGATAGACATCTGCGGTTGTGGTGTGTAAATTAAACGTTTTGCAAACAAGATGCAGCCACTAGATTTGTTACATTTCAATAAAAAACGTTCGTCAGCTTTGGTAATTGCTAAGAAAATTAGAGCCCCAATATGTATTATATAAATCTATTAATAAGTCATGTCACAGATCTTATGCCATGACATGAGAATTTAATACCAATACTTATCCAAATAAACAATATAAACTAGCACAGGGATGTTAAAACACAATAATTATGATGTATCGATGTTTCTACCTACTTATCTGCCCCTCCCCCCCCTCCCCCCTACACACACATACTCCTACTTACCTACCTACCTACCTACATACCTACTATCTATCTATCTATCTATTTATTTCTTTGTCTCTCTATATATTTATCTATCTATCTACCTAAATTCCTCTCTCTACCCCCTCCCCCACCTTCTTTCTCTCTCTCTTTCTATCTCTTCTTTCATCCTTAGGTTTGCATTAATATTTTTTACCGTTGGACTTCAGCCTCTTAAGATACTACAAACTTTAAGTTTAATTCATCCACAAGGGAAATTTTGGTTGGATAGACACGTATCAACAACAACAGGAAAATTGACATTGACGTGAAAACATTATTGAAGCATGAGCATCGATAACTTGCACACCATATCTCCCTTTTCCTCCTCCTCTCTCTCTCTCTCTCTCTCTCTCTCTCTCTCTCTCTCTCTCTCTCTCTCTCTCTCTCTCTCTCTCTCTCTCTCTCTCTCTCTCTCTCTCTCTCTCTCTCTCTCTCTCTCTCTCTCTCTCTCTCTCTC